>JAAGNO010004029.1:0-17945 GCA_033439905.1 Ceryle rudis | reverse complement strand
AGACCACTGTACTGCATGAGAATCACAGCCTTTCTTCTCTCTTTTTTTCTAGATCAGGAATAATATTGTGCACTGTGAGACCTTATTTCAATAGCCTGTCAGGAAGAGACCAGAGACAGAGACTTCTCGAGTAGACCTTCTCCTGCAGATCCCCCACCTAGTCAGGCAGAGGACCAAGGTTACAGGAAATCCACCTCACAACTTAGATGTCATCCTGCTTTGCCATCAGCAGAAGTGAGAATAAAAATGAGAAGCCCTGATGCAAGTCATCTTCTCTGCATTGCTGTCCTTTGACTGACTAGATCAAATAGCCACATGGGCTTTATCAGGTTTTTTGAGCAGATCCTTTCAAGGCAAGCAGAAAGGCAGCTAGAGAGCAGACATCAGTGAACTCAAGTACTGGAATGATTTTTTTTTTTCTCTAGGGTGAGTGGATTGACCTCAATGGGTACAGAATTTCTCACAGTGCTTTCTGTTCTGTAGCTTAATATCATCAAAATTCAGGGGTGTAATACTGGGAGTTCAGATGATTCTTCAAACCAGACTGCAACTAACTGAATTTTGGCACAGCTTTCCTGACTATTATGCAGTTTTTGAAATGGGAATCATGTCAGTCAAAGTGAATTACAGACTGTATACTCTTTGGTAAACTCTAGGATAATTCTACATTTTGGCTTATAGACTTTCAAAGCCCCAGTCAGATCTCATCTCACTGCAACTGGGAGACGGAGTAGTTATCTAATATGGCTAAAACCATAACACTTTGTTCCCTTATTTTTTTTCACATTAGGCTTTAACCAGGATCCAGACCCTGTCTTGCAAAACTGAGAAACGAAGCTAAGGTCTGTTCCCATTTCCTGCATAAATGCTCTAAGTCTGTACAAATTCATCTATCCAAATGCAGACCCAGCTGCCAGCAGGTGTGTTGGAAGCACCAAGGCTATGAGGAAGTCAAATGCAAAGGGACAGCTCCTACCCATGACACTTATGCACGCTACATACTCAAAGATTAGCCTTCCCCTATGGTTATTTTTGACTCTTACTCATCTTCCTGTGCCAGACGGCTCAGGCAAGTCAGGGTGTTACTGGACAATATCTTTTCTAACACATTATAAAAGTGTTTCTCTGTCAGCAGGGCTTCAGGGTGATGTAGACTAATTTTTATGAGAGACACCTAAATATCTCTGAAGAGCTCAGTCTTACAGAGTAAGAGGTAAGACAAGGCAAACAGAGCACACTAAGAGTGCCAACGGCCAGGAGGACAAAGCCATGAGCACCAGACCTCTCAGTGTGGGGTTCCCAGTGGGCGTGTACTCACACACTTCTATGAGCTTTGGCTTTCCCAGTGATGCCAGTGAGACAGCTGGGCTTAGGTGTGCACAAAGTCGGTATCAGACATTATTACAGAGTTCTGACTGCTCATTTTATGCTTCAGTTTTAACTTTTCTTTTTCTCAGAAACAGTTCCAGTGACATTGTAGTTTCAGATTCCCACTCAGACTGGCCGTATTACAGCAAAATGCAAAGCTCCAATATTTATGATGTTGCTTTGCCTCCCAAGCAAGCAGGAATTTTTTTCCCATACATTTTGGTTTGCTCTTATCTATTAAGGGCTATAGCCCCTTCGTTTTATGCAGATCTCTTATTTTTATTCTTTACTAAGAATACAACCATGTAAAAATATGTGTGATGAAGCCTTAAAACCCCCGAGACCTATTCAGTGTGGAAATTTGCTATGAACTTGAATGTACAAAGGAATGTCTCTCATTGCTGGACATTTCTATATCATCTACATAATGACTCTCTATTCCCTCTCCTATTTTTATGCCTTTTATCACTTGACATTGGCCATACGTTGGCCGTCAGAGGTCAGTTACAAGACCAAGTTTTGGATGAGAACATTATAGCACACGCTACAGAGAATCTAAAATATATAGTTGCCATTGACTCTGTCAAAAGCCTTTTTCCATATTTAAGAAAGGAGTTGAAATGAGGATTAGATTTAACACTGCTCAGGGTTAAGGTCAAAATCAGTCATATACTTTCATATCTATTGAATTAATTATAAATACTATCTGGTTAGGTGGAATTATTTTAGTCACAGTGGGTTCTATGCATTTGAAAAGCTATTTTAAAAATAACTGAAAAGAATTATTTTTATTGATTTATGCATGATACTGTATCTATCTGGGGTTTTTTCAGGCAAAATTTGAGGAGCATAACTACTCTAATAGTTGACAAAAAAAGGCAAATGCATTTTTGTTCCAAATCACATACACTTCAA
Organism: Ceryle rudis; assembly: GCA_033439905.1. Lineage (NCBI taxonomy): Eukaryota > Metazoa > Chordata > Aves > Coraciiformes > Cerylidae > Ceryle > Ceryle rudis. The sequence continues at coordinate 15,662 of JAAGNO010004029.1, read as the reverse complement.
ACTAACAAATAAGCAGGTATTCCTTTACTATATCACCTTTCATCAGGCAAATGGTTTTCCCAAAGCCAAGAGAAGTGTAGCATCCCAAACACTCAGGCTTGGATTAATTTTTTTTTTTTTTTTGGCTTATCCACAATTAAGACTGGAGTTTGCAAACAAAGAGCAGATCTTGATTCTGCTGGAAACCTGTAGTTCTGAACCAAACCTGTCACTTATTTAGAACCACCGTGTCTCTGCAGAGCTAGACCATTCAATGGGATATTTAGGTAGGAAAGGAAAAAGAGTAGCACTTTTGAGGACCAAAGTACATATCCTGCATATTTGTATACTTCCATGTGAGGCCGGATATTTATGATAAGGTTTTTTTTACTGCAGGGTATGAAACTGATTTGCACCTACTGGTCCTAAACATAGCTCAGACTGATACAAATTTGACTTAAACACACAGTTGCAAAAAAGACCTCCAAGGAGAGGCTGAGCAGCAGTTCCCACAACAGGAGCGAGTAATGAGATCTGAAGCAGAACTAGCTAGAAAATGTTACTAAACCATCTCAAATTGCCTCCCTCAGTTGAGTACTACAAAAAAATTTAAAAACAAATGTATTGGGAAAAATAAATCATATTATGAGTTAGTTTGGAGCAGAAAGCTTGGTATTTCCTTTTAAAAAAATAATTTTCCTTTCCAAATATACTAAAGTCTACATATATAACAGATTAATCGACAGATATGCAGACTTGAAGTGCCCACATCCCTGGGGTCAAGCTCTGTCCATCACTGTGTGTAACTGGAGTCACAGTTTAGTCTGGTAGGACATCCCCACAAGCAACATTAATACCCCGCGCAGTGCGTATCTCCTAGTGGTGTAGGTAGTTTACACAGGCAATAGTTTACGCAGGGATGCGATGGTAGACAGGGATGGCCCTCCCGAGCTCAGTCCCACTGCACAATGCTTGGAAGGGAACTTTCTACATCATCTTCCTCTCCACCGGGGGTGGGAAAGGAAGGCTACACTCTGAATTGATGTTCCCCCCCTCTTTTAATTAAATACATTTCATTAGCTATAACTGGTGCCCTTGGAATTATGCAGCGTTTCCTTGAACGCTGCTTGGAGTCCAAAATTTTCCCAGAGTTTCAAGATCTCATATGATGTGAGAAACTTCTTTAGTGGCTGATAAAGTTGTTTGTTGACCTTCTCTTTCCTCCCTTTCCCTTCTTCACCCCCCAACAATCCTTGCCTTTCTCAGCATCCTCTGCTCCCAGACCCCGGCTACTGCCCCCATGCCACCTGATGTTTTTCAGCAGAGCTGAGGAGGGGGACACTGCTTGATGCGCTGCAGATGTGGGCTGTTAGTGGTGCTTTCACATGGAACTCAAATTGCTTGAAAAGGTTTAACCCTGTGACTAAATTCTCAAACCTGCAAACTGTAAGCAAAGCCCATGCTCCCATCTAGGCTGAAAAGGGCAAGTTAATGAAAGAAACCCCCATCCTAGCAATTCACAGGATGCATGAAAAGAAACCTAAACCCCCCACATTCTCAATGCTAATTAAGCAATAATGATCAAGGCACAGAGTATTTCCTGGGGATTAATAACTAACTGGGAGGAGATGATGACCCTAGACAGTCATTAATCCTCAGGAAATGCCCTGCATTGAAGCTGTTATTGCTAGTTGAGGCTAAATATGTGAGAAAAAGGATTTTTTTAGAAGTCTATCTTGCTGGAGGTTTTTCAGTATGTTTTCTCTTTGGTTGTGATTATGAGCCCCCTGGAGCAGGACCTCTCAGGTCCATCAGCCAGACTGCACAAAATATTCCTCCAGACCCTACCTGCTGTCAGAATTAAAAGTGAAATCAGAGTTTCTTAGATAGAGCCTTCTACAGATGTCTGTTTCTCTTCTCTAGACTTAGACTGATCCTGAACAACGTAAAGCTGTGTCAGCTCCCACTGAACTCAGCGAGGACCTCAGCCTCTGTACCCTAAATTTGTGTAACCTCTGAGACTCTCCTCATCTGACCAGCACCAAGCCCATGGTGCTTGCTGCTTCTGAATGCAGGCCCTGACTCTAGCATGTGCTTAATTTCAAGCGCATCCTTCGGTCTTTAACTCCCAGCAACTCATAGCCAATAAAAGGGCACACACAGGGCTGAAACTCAAGCACACAATGTTTTCAGGAACTGCAACTGCATTTAATGGCATAAGTCACAACCAGGCCAGAATCACTATGCTGCAGAGATCACAGAGGTGCAGTGTAAGACCAGGCCTGACGATCACAGTGAGACAATTCTCACTTTAAATCTCGGGTGTGTGTGTTTGCAGGGAACATACACTGGGATCTTCAAAAGAAACAACAATTTCAATCACTCTTTTATAAAAGAGAAATGACCAGATAATCCTAATAGTGCAACTATTTATTGCAAACTGTTGGTTGTAATGAAGACCCCAAGACACGCATAGACGTATGAATACATATGCAAAAGAAAAGGAAGAGAAAGCTCCTATCATCACAAGTCCCCGGAACACTGACATTTTCTAATCTGCCTAAGAAATAATTTCGCTTCTGCAAACAAAAAAATGGAAGCTAAACAAAAACTTCCTCATTATCATTGGTGCTTTTTGTATGCTATTAAATACTTCCTTCAGCTTAGAAAAAGAAACTAAGCAGAGAGGGGGGAAAAAAAAAAAAGAAAGGAAGTTTCAAAGTTTCATCTACATTCATCTTCCTAGCTAGGTTTAAGAAAACATAAAGGCAATAGTATAATAAAAGGTACACTGCCTCTTCTAAAATCTTTGCTGTTTAAATATTAGAAAGGTTAATAATAGTACAGGGAAACAAATCTGTGGTACATATTTACATATACATGTATATGTGTGATATGCTCTTATTGAGAATGGTTGCAGTTGTAAGCATTGTTCTCTAGGCTCTTCTGTATCACTCCTTGTCAAAAAAAACCCCAACCCTAAAGGATGAAAAAGAAAGGTCTGAACAATAAGCCCTGCCTGAGTTCAGCTCCTATGTTAGTCTGAAACCATGGAAAGCATTCAGCATCTAACAGGATTAAGCTAAAGGAAAATAAAAGATAAAATTCAGTTCTAACTACTGGGAAAATTTAAAAGTCATTTGTTCCCCCCCAGCATCTCTCATCAGAAGAAGAAGAAACAGTTAGTCAATGCAATATACAAACTGCAGAAAACTCTTAAACTAATGAACAGATAGATGAATTAGCAAACTCCACTTTCACAGGATCCTTACTTTATCCTCCACATAAATCTCATCACTTTGCAGCAATACCAGCACCTAGTGTTAATAACGCAATGTCAGCAATTTTGGTAAGATTTATATAGGAAAACTACCCTGAAAATTGCCTGGTCAGTATACATTCCTTTGAAATCACTGAAACACTAAATCCGTGCAATACATTTGTGCTCCTACTATTCAGACATACTCCCTAAATGTACCCAGACATTCATTAGAGGATACTTAAGCATGGTCTTGCAGAGGAAAAAAAAATAAATAAACTTTGTGTTATTTATTTATTTGTTGTGGAGTATATACAGATAATATTGCAAGAGCAGGGTTGGGAGATCTGTTTGTCAGGTGAAAATTAATAACTGTTCTAAACCAGAACCAACTCTACTTCTCCTCCATACAATGAGAGCAGTCCCTCGGTCTAAAGTTTCACATTGGCCTATTTCTTATTACCTGGGTTAAGCTGGCATCAAGGGGCTATCATCTGTCAAAATATCAGCAGGAGAAACAATTGACAAAGCCACCACTTGAGAATGTTGAGTAAACTGGGTAAAAAGCAGTGAAAGAAGTTAATGTGCAACCTGGCACACAGTACCAGCCCAAGCCGTGAGAACCACTTATGTGATAATTGGTCCCTCACAATATCTTCTGCTCTGTAAAACATTGTCTTCGGCTTGTCTTTCAGCGCAGGAACGGATCTCTTTGAGACGCAATGAAACAAACACCCACCTGAAAGCCCCCTCCAGATGACAGGGGAGGAATTCAGGTGGGAAAGCTTGCAAATTCTGAACAGCTACAAACAGTTTCAGGTAACTTCAGACTCACCCAGGGTCAGTAGAAAAAAGTAAGCCGTTTTTTGAAAGAAGAAGAAACACATTTATATGCAGTCATTTATTCAGTTCAGACAGAAATTAGTAACCTCTGGGATTCAAAGTATCTCTCCATTTTTATCCTTCTTGTTGTTCAGCCTTAAAAAAATCCTTATTGTACTGAGTGTTACCAGGGGGAGAAACATAAAACCAGGAATCAGAACAGAACCAGAGAAAATTAACAAAGCTGGTTTGTCTACAGAGTAGGAACCCAGGCAGCAGAAATATTGGAATATATGAATAGATTATAAACCGTCTTGTAATACAGGTGTTTCATAGGGCACCAAGCTTCTCTCAGCTTTCCTTTATGTACATATGTATGCATATACATACATACATACAGGTATATACAGAGGTTTCAAGGTTGAGGGAGTGGGGGATAGAGTGACTAAAATCAAAGCTAGTGAAGTATCACCACATTATCACTGAGAGCTGTTCATACCCATAGGCATCTTGAAAGCGAGCACTGCTGAGCAGAGGTGAAAGTGCAAATCCTCGTCTGAAACCTATCCTTAAAGGACAGATGATGCAAAAGTTGTAAGTGGAAGGGTGAAATTCACCCTATAAGGAAAATTATTTTACTTTCTAAAGATGGTTCACTTTGAGCTTGTGAAGTGACCTAGGAGATTGTTCTAAAATGGGTTCTTCTTGGGAGAAAGTGTCTGATTTGTAGCTACTGGAAAATATGAAGTCTGTGTATGTTTTGGCACATCTTGAGATTCTGAAGAGTCAAAAAATGGGCCTCTTTGTTTTTAATGATTCAGAGAGTGGAAGCCAGTCCTTAAAAAGTGGGACAACTTAATGTTTATAGAACAAATATAATTTCCTTTATGACAGAAAAGCTCCCATACCAGAACCTATTATTTCTTGGGTTGCTTTAAAAAACAGTGATCCATGTTCAGGCTTGTTGCTAGAGCAACAAACGTGTGGGAAGTGCTGTTCTCAAGAGATACGTTCAAGAGCAGGCCAGGTGTTCTTTTGTATGGATCTGGGCCTTTTCACATTAACAACTGTGGATGAATCATGATAAATTTCCTTCAGATTTCACCAAAGCTTATGATAGTCGTAGTTTCCTACTCATATTAAATCAATCCTTGTTCCATCAAAAGCACCATCCTTTACATAACTAGTCACACACTGAATGGTCTCTCGATGTATCAATGGAAAAGTGAAGGATAAAGTGAGTGTTTAGTATCCAAAATTAATAAAAACTATTATGGGATTTCCTTTGATGAGATCACACTGTCTCACAAAAAACCACCACCACTGCCAGAACAACTACATGGAAAGATGAGAGAGAAAAGAAAGCACAGAGATGAGACTAAAACTAGCTCCCATGTGAGTAAGGCTTGTATGTCCTGCCTCTTATGCTTGATAACTAAGCCAGACTCGTACAAAGAACATCATAAAGTCAGTTGATACCAGTGATAAAAACCCCACTCAAATACTAATTCTGTAGGACTCTGCAGGCACCCCACAGTGGTCAAATGAATTGCAGTTCAAAATTCCGTGAGGCAGAGGCATGACTCTGCTCTAATAAAGGGTCAACATTAACCATCCTGTTCTACTTCGCTTTGGGCACAGGGTCTGCTCTTTGCATCTCTTGTAGAGACAGACACAGCAAAGGAGAATTGAGGCCTCTGAAGTAAAAAAGTTGTGGGTTTAGTCTCCATAATCTGCTTTTAGCTGTCCTCAGCTGCCATGCTGTGCATTTTCCTTGTTCTGCCTTTCACCCATCCTCCGTTTAACTGAGCTAGGAAAGGCTTTACAGGAATAACAGGCAATTTTACGTTTAAAGGACCTCAACTCCTGAGAGCAGAACATTGCTACAGCAGAATCATGTTGGTCCCCAGTCGTGGCCTGACTGATCTTACTCCACTGCTTTCTGGACAGTGTAACTCCATTGACTTAATCCTGATTTACCATGGTCTAAGAGAAACCTTACCCTCTTTCCCTTGCCAGAGGAATATTGTTAGCAAACTGAATCTAGGGGAAACCAAGACTCTTTTAGGCTTTGCCTGTAGGTCAAAGAAGGCTGAGATAGTCTAATGCTGTAATTGTCAGTAAGAAAACCATAACTTTCTGTACCCTTTCCGAAGCCAGCAGTAGCATATGGAGTGCTCAGCAGATGGAGTGGTACAGAGATACGCATCTGGAATGCAGGTGCTCCACAAGATTCTTGATGGCATTCCAGCAGCTCGATTTCTCTGCAGGCACCCTCCACTGTTTATTACCAAGAAAGAGGTTTGTCTTAATTGTCATTAACAGTAACAACAATATCTTCTCCTCCCTAACAAGCTAGAGGTTGGAGTCAGTCATACACGTCATTCTCCTTCCCTCTAACCCTCATGATTAGACCACCCTCCTCTTCATCTGCTTGACAGATTGCTACACCGAGGTGGATAACAGGACCGCTACCAGCTGCAAGTCCTTTATTCCTTGTCAGTTCTTCAGCTGAGCATATATTTTATTCCCCAGCAGCTGGGAAAAAAAACCCAGAGGAGCTCAACTGTGAATTCTCAAAACTTTAATTTATTCAGTTTTACTGGTAGCTTTCAAAGCCTGACCATCATCTGCTGTGCTAATGAAGAGTCATGTTTCTGCACTGGAGCAGGGGAGGGAATTTACTCCAAGCCCTTTCAAACAGGATAGCTCTAAATATAGCTACACTAAATAAACATATCTCTTAGGAGATAGGCCCCTTTAATTCATCTAGACATATACCCTGTTTGAGCTGTGCTAAACAGCTCTAGTACTCTACCAGTGAGGCTATATGGGTGTCATTTAAGCAAGGCAGAAGTTTATGCGCATGCTCTGTAGGCCACTCTAGCCAGCACCTAGGCACATATTCCCCGAAAGTATGTCACAGTATTGTAAAAAAGGACCAAGGAATAAGGGAATCAAGTTGTTTAACCAAAAACCAGTTTAGCTGGTTGTTTATCCATATTTCAGAATGTTGTTTGCTGTTTTGTTTGGGTTTTTTGTTGTCTTGTTTGTTTGTTTTTACCCCAGTTAAATTATCATTCTCAAACTATTAAGAACCATAGATCTTTAAAACTCAGTTTCTTATTTTAAAAACTTAAACAAGCTACATAAATCTTGCCATCAATATCTGGAATGCTCCATCTGAAGGTCTCTCCCCAAAGAACAGAAGCTTGCCCCAAGCAAAGAGTAGGGTATTTTATTTAAAGGGATTTGCGGCATCCTGCTACTGCTTTGCTTCTGCATCACCTTTTAGAACCTAGCTGAATACAAAGGTTAATTCATTACTAAGTCAGTAAAGTTTTAATATTAGGATCTTGACTAATCTTCTCAAATTATTGTTATTACAAAATATTTACTAAGTAATAAGTTTTTTTTAGTAACATACTTATAGAATGAAAAATATTTAAAAGTTTGTGGTTGTTCAAGAGCAGTTGTTAGAAAGAATCGCTTCACACTTGCTCTCAGCACATGAAAGTTTGTAAAGTCCCTCTATCGTGCAAATTCTGAAGCTCTCTCATTGTTTGAACTTGCGGCCATCTGTTCCTGAGATGACTATATGAATAGCAATTTCTGAGCACAGCCTTTTATCTGAATTCCTATACTGCCTATTTCCACTAGCATCCATCTTCTTTCATCCACTGCATCTTCACTGATGAGTAGACTGCAATCTTTCTGGGCATGAAGGAGTTCACCTTGATTCCCGACTGAGAACATTAATGGTCTTTGTTTTATTTGGGTTTATTTCTCCACTGGATGAAGTTTTAGTTCCTTCTTACATGCCTTATTTGAATTGCCCAGCTCTTGAATATGGGGGGGGAGGGGGGAAAGCAGGGAATTTGCTCACTGGTTTGTTCTTTCCAGCTGTAGAACTTTGGATGGGAAAAGACTGCTTTATTCTCCAACCCCAAGTTTCTGAACACCGTAGTCTGGGAGTAGTTAGCAACATGCAGTGTGCACCAGAAACAACCATCTTCTAACTCACCACTGTAAAAAGAAAACCCTGCAATTCTCAGGCAAGCCTCAGACACAGCAATTCTGGACACAGTTACTGGGTTGGTGCTATGCATGCACTCAGTGCTGTGACAAAGGTCCCAGCCTGACCTAATAAGAAGAATATTGCACTCACCCAAGCATTAGGAAATCATGTCAGAGATATCCTGACAATGTACATCATTTGAAAACGTCAGCTATAAGTTCCTAAGTTACTTGTCACAGTTACTATGGTGCGTAAAGTCAAAAGACTATCTGGTGATTAAGATGTCCCTACTTAGTCATGAAGGAAAGGCAGTTAGGGTGCCCACGTTAGGCATCATGATGGAGAGATCTTAATTTTTCTTTCTTCCAAAAAATAATTATCACAGAATCATAGGTAATTGTTGCCATAGTAGTAAATGCTTTGAATGAAAAAGGTTTTATCATCATAAAATTGTGAAGGCATTGAGTATTAGTGGTCCAAAACTGTCTTATAAAGCAAAAGGATGGAGATCTTAACATCAAATAATTTTGTTTAGAATAAATGAAAAGCCACAGGATGATCCCATTGAAAGCTTGTTAACAATGAAAAGCAGACACTAAATTGATTGTTGTGGGTTTTGTTTGCTAAAAGGAAAAGAAGAAGCTAGAAACCTAAGTTTAAATTCACAAGTCATGGTTTAATTCCTCAAATGCCCAAGCAGTCCTAGTTTTTACCACGCTGCTTATACTACTGCAGGCATCCATAAGAAGTCTGCAACTCCTTGATTCTAACCAGGATGGATGTTGCAGTGGGAAGAAAGAATGCGGGTTTAATTTTTGCCAGTTAGAAATGATCCTTTGAGTAAATTCATTTAGGTTAGCTAGATTGTAGCTGATCACTTCCCCCAATCCCAGCTGACTCCAGTAGCTACACCATCATGGTACCCAATGGAAAAAAAAAAAAAAAGAGTGTCTGTCTTCTGAAACACCTGAAACACTGTGGGTCAAAGCCAGTTTATTTCACCACATAGCATTAATGATGCGATGCTTTGACTATGCTATCCCTTGACCCATTCTGTTAGTGGAAAGCCTCATAAGACTTTCATATTCTCCAAGGCCTCACTTTTTCTTGACCTGGACTGAAACCACATACCATACCACAAACGTATGCTATTTCAGGCACTTAGATAGAGTTTTACAGTTCCAGGCTGTGATCAATTACTGACTTGACAGATTTATAACAAGTGTTTTTTCCACAGAACTGAAATCTGATGGTGACTTCAACAAGGAACTCTGCTAAAGCTGAAGAACTGATTTTTAAAGAAGAGGCTCCAAATGGATCCATATTTCAAGATTTAGCAAATTCAGAATTGGCAACTTGTGTCAGCTTTAATCAAACACCGTTAAAAACATAATCAATTACAACATGACTTGTGTAGGTATGAATATTAAGGTAGGACATCAAACTAGTTACACTACAGATACACTGGTATAGTTGCACATAGGTAAACCTTTCTACCCTCTTTTTCAGATTACTTTTGCCACGGGGGAAATAGCTTAAGCTAATCGTGTTTTGGAAGAAGAGACCTGGATCAATTACTAACTAGTCCCATGAAATTAAAAGGGCAGTTGTCTCTATGATTAAGAGAACACAACAGTCAGTTCCACAGGGTACATCTGCTCACATAAGACCAACTCAGCAGGCTACCTATGTAATTAGGTCCCTAACTTTGGCACAGTATTAATGCGTCTACAGTTGGATGGGATGAACACAGACCTAGAACATCCAGAGAGGCTATTTTAGTAACACAGGACTACAGTCCTATAATCTCTTTACACAGTTAAAAGGGACTTAATATATAGAGAATATGTAATTTACTTCAGGCTCACAGGAAGGACCAGGTACCTAAGTCTATCACTGTGCAACACCACATGACATGGAAATGTTCGAGTTAGCTTGAATTAACATCTACAGAGACAGAAGCAGTATATTTTTACATCAGTGTGATACTTCTAACACAGTAACTAGCCATGCTAAGATACAGATCCAAAGTGTCAAGTTAGTGTGAATTTCATTCTTCTGAAAGCCATACGCAGTGTATTTTGCACGTGGACTTTGCAGGTAATACCACCCTGCTGGGAACTTCCTGCTCTAACAGCATGGGGATGTGGCCATGCCTGTAGCGAGGGCTTCCATTACACAAGCAAGTCATATTTTAATACAGCACACAGTGAGAGCTACATGAAGGAAACAAATACCATACTAAGCCAGACTCAAAACCTGGGATTGCACTCCATCTACCAAAACTGCAGGAATGGGGAGGAGGCATTATTTCTGTTTTAGAAGAAGAATGTGTTAGTCCTTCTCTAGGAAGGAGCCTATAAGCTATTCCAATGAGAAGAGATAGCCTGCATTCAAGAGTGGCTCAGCACCATCTTCCTTTCAGATTTATCTATTTCAGAAATACAAGATTCCAACCAAAGATTCCTGTAATCAAGAAGTGTCATTAAGCATTAGGCACTTTGAAAGCTCTGGTCTTGAGTAGTTCAATAAAACTGTAAAATTTAGCAATGAGTTGCACCTCGCATGACCACAATGAAATATCCCTTTCCCCAATCAAGAAAAGACATGGAGAAATCATCATGGGTTTAGATTCAGGCCAGGGCGTGGGTAAAACACACTGTGTTTCCATTGCATAGGTAAACATGGGTCCAAATGAGAGGCCTGTGGTCGTGGGGGAAGTTTGTCCTGAAGTTTGAATTGAACTCAAATGTCTCACCTTCCCGCCCTGTATTTCCCTAACCAGCATAACTTCTCCTTGGCCCTAAGGTACCTTAATGATTACATAGAAGTTTCTCCAACTCAACAAACTACTCACATGGCCTTGAGCATTACAATAATTCTAAGGAATAGCTATATTTCCTTCTTGCCCCCACTCCATCTTTTTAAAGCATTGTAAAGAATTTTTAAGGGAATGCCTTGCAAAAGACGACTGAATCACCTTGTTTTTCTCAAGTACATCTGTAACCCATCTTGTTAATTCTGAACACAAATAATTCTGTGCAGAAAGTCAAAAGATACTGAAATTTCCTTTTTCCATGACTGCACTGGTTTTATATGCCTTCACTGTTATGTCTCAGTAGTTCTAGGACCAAACCTGTCACATTGCAAATATGGCACATCTTGACGGGCTATACAGATGCATTCCAAGTGTTCCGGATACGACTCCAAGTCATATGCAGCTGGCTTTCTTGGCTAACTCTCACCCTCTTGGAGTTTGATTTTGTATGTTTGCAATGCTCTGCAGCACATGTAGGTAACGGTCCATATAAATACAAAGCATTTTTGTAAGAACAGATCTGGATGTCCTCAATTACAATGCTTTCATCCATGCATTCCCGGTCATTTCCTTGAAACCAAATATATTGTTTTTCACAGGTAATTTCAAATCTGGTCCATAATGGGGAACGAAGAGCAGAGCCAGTAAAATTTTTCAGCTGGAAAAATTTCCCATAAAAAGTCAAGGCTTCCTTGAAAATGAAATTTTTCATAGCACTCAGGAGTTACATTTATCAGAGTTGAAGGCTCAGAATTTTCTATTAACTTCACAAACACTCACTTCAGTGTGATTCTATCCAGGCTTTTAAAACTATCGCAAACACAGTGTGGACATACACAGTAAGAATTAAACCTGTCGGGAAAGGCTATATTTTCTATCATGTTAAAAATGTAAGGTTGTTCTTTTTTCCTGCCTTACTTTCAATTTTTCTAACAAAATGTGTATAAAGATAGTATTCAGAATGTTTAAAGGATATTAGTTATTATAAAAGTCTTTCCAGTAACGAAGTACACGGGGGTTGTGAACAGGTTTGAGATCTCTGTACCTGGAAGATAAACTTTCTGTTCTCATCACACTGCTGTGGAAAAGGCCTGGGCTATTGTGCAGGATGGACAATGAAGGGTCTATCCCATCTTTCTGACCTATAGAGGCTCCCTGGCAACTAAGACCTGGAGTATTTGATGGTAACTGCCTTACTAAGTTTTTCTGTTAAGCGCAGTATGATATTATTCTGCAATTACAAGGCTTTCTCTCTGCCAAGAAATGGTGGATTTTAAATTTTTTTTTTTTTTTTTTCTTCCCCCATGCCAGTGGAGGTGAAGGATGTTTAGGTATTCCAACACAGGCCTCAAGGGTTTCTCCAGTTCTTCCTTCTCAATTTCCTAAAATTCAGCTGTTGTCAAGCTGCAGATGGATGGGTTGCTCAGCTGTCATTTGGTACAGTGGTTTTCTACAGCAACTGAAGTCAGGTTTTTCTTGCCTTTTTTTCCTCTTTGAATTCTAATGGATGGTATTTGCCAAGGTTTGGGACACAGTAATTCATTGAATAATTCATCCTATTGCATCTACCCATCAGCCCTGGTGCAAAGAAGCCAAGCCTTCTCTGGGTGCATTCCCACCTCCCATTCCTTCATCACACTAGATATGAATGTGCACCATTTTACTGCTTGGCTTAGCAGTTCTAAAAATCTCTAAATTATTTACCTCATTCTGGCAGTGGAAAGCTGGGAGGAGAGCTTTTAACTGAACATATGTTACAAACCCACTACATTTAAGACTCCTTTATATTGGAATGGAGAACTGACCCTAAATTCTTCAGAACTGTAATGAGTAAAAGGTTTGCTACATGACTCAATACACCCCACTCCTGCCACATTTTGCTGGATGCTTCACCTTTGTTACATATGTTACAATATTTTTTAAATTGGAGCATACACTCCACACCAGGATCTAATCTGTCTTGTTCTTTCTTTCCTTACCTATATAATACTGAATGAATACTGTGGACTACTTTTTCTTTAATTAACATTTTCCTTGCTACTAGAACAGCTGAGCAAATGGATCATTCTCATTTTTCTAAAAATTGTCCTTTTAATAAAATTTCTGTTTAATAGAATGATCTCAGACCAGAGTTTATTGCTGTTCTTTTCTTATTCTTTACAAGATTTCTTTTAAACTTGTTATTTTAAGTACGTACAAATAGTTGTTGTTCTTTGATATTTGCTAATCCTGAGCAAGTAAGAATCTTATACTTCATTCATACTTTCAATACACGTAAGTATTTACAAACATGCCTTTTCTCATTCAGTGTCCTATACTGGTTTCCAGTTTACTCTAAAAGGTTTAACACCAGGTAATTCAAAGCTTCTAAGGCCAAAAAGGCCAGCCATAATAATTTACAGGTACTCAGGAGACTACTAGGGATTATGAGTTAATGTCTTTCATGTGTCTAGAGTTCTGGAGAAGATTCCCTGCTTTAAAATGAAGCTGAGCACTTATTAAAGAAGTCTCACAAACTGATGAGGTGTCTTAGGTTTCAGAGTTGCATTCAAACCACGTGCTCCCTAAGCTGCATACTGCTGACCTCTTGACTCTTCCATCCTATCTGCTGTCCTTCAATTTGTCATCAGGTTCCCTCACAGCAGGTATTATTCGTTATCCTACCTGCCTGCTCTACTGGAATCTACATAGGCTCCAGACTATTGTTCATTTTTAGATGCCACTTTTTAAGACATGAAATGAACAAAGTCAGAGGCCTGATGCCTGTCCTGAGCTTACCACACCATTTGGAACAGATCTCCTGCACAGAGTCTGCAAATTTTCTTTTGATATGCCTGTCTATAGGTCTTGATGGAGCAAGTTGCTGGATCTGACCCATTTCTAAACTATCTTCACAGAAGAACCTAGCAGCATGTAATTCTACGATTACCCAACAGCTCATGCAAGCTTCTTCCCAAACCTACTTCCCATTTTCTTTATAAAATGGGAAACTGGGAAGTAGCTGTTGTTGCTGTGCCAGAGGCCCTCATCAGATTAAAGATTTCATTGCACAAGATGCCATACAGAACCATATAAAAATAATATCCTTATTCAATCTAAATTCCTTTTTGGGGGTGAGGATAACTTAATTTAATAACAACATCACACAAAATATCAGGAAGGATATTCATGGATCTGGATTTGTTTCTCACTTTCTTTTGGCAAATTTGAGTTTGGAAGTAGAATGCAGCTTATCGGTCTATCCTGAGTAAACTGCCATCCTTGCTAGTCAGTAAGAAAAATTATGCTGCTGTTTCAAGGGCATCTGTAGAAATTCAATTAAATTACAGAAAAAGCTTTTTATTCATTATAATATGGCTGGGGGCAAAATAAAGCTGAAGATATTAAACTGTAACTAAAAGCGAGCCACGGTAAAATATATTGGAGTCAAGATTAAAAGCACATACAAAGTATGAACTCCTTGTGTGGAAGGTGGAGGTTAAGAGAGGGGGAAAAAAATTTCCTCAGTGAAAAACTGAAATTCCTGAATTCTCCATTTCTGTAGCCAAAGTGCATTCTGGGATTTGGAGACTGATACTGAATGTCTGCATCACTCAAAAGAAGAGAGTGTCAATCCAGGAATTTTCACTTATAAACCAAATAGTAATAGCATGGTCTCCCAGCCATGACCTCGATACCTATAAGAGTTTCAGACAGCACCACATTACAAACTGTAGTTGTTTCACAGCAGGGTTGAACTGTTTTGAAAATGCAACAGTTGGCCAGGATAACCCTTTATCTGCATTTATCCATTGTTACTTGTATTTTTGTAGCCTTCTGGTAGCAAGAGATCACATTTCCATGAAGATAAATTCCTTATTAGAGTCAACTGTGGTCTGAGGTCATTGCATATCTGTGCCAGGACAGACTTAGAAGTGATGGTGAATAGGAAGTTTTTGTGTTGTATTGTCCTGGCTTACTGCAGCTGGAGCCAGACAGCGTTAGGACCAAGATCAGCATGGGCTAAAGCAGGCATATCTTTCTAGTTGCTCATCACACGACAATGAGTAAATAAACACTGTCCTCCATCCAGACTAAGCTGTCAGCCCAATTAGGCATGTGAATGTCCTAATGCCCCGTGTTTCCTATATCTTCACCTACAGTTTCTACCGCTCATATGCCCGGGGTGATTTCAGACAGACATGGCTGTATTTAACACAGCTATGCTGCTGGCAGGGGTCAGGTCTGCTGTGTCAACACTAATCCTTCCTGTCTACTATCAGCTAATTTGACATTTGATTTATGTCAAGTTTCTCTGTCCACTGGAAGCCAAATATCACAGCTCTGAGGTAACACTTTTCCCTGCTTTCCTCCAGTCACCGAATTATTTTTGCATTTTCTCTCCTCAAACTCCAGATCAAGGTGATCCCCAGTTAGTAAACCTATGTTGCATATGCCTGACAAATTATACTAGAATGTACAACATTTTACTTCATATCATTTAACTGCAGTTGCAAAAGAATTGAACAGAACGTCCTCAGGTACAAGAAATTTATGCCTGACATTTTGAACATCTCACTGAAATGTGCTCTCTGTTTTATCCGGTGGAATGGAGTAGGACTAATATAACACTGATTTTTATATACATCTTCACATTTGACATTAAAAAAATGCCAGCCACTCAAAGTACAGAAGATCTCAATATTCACATTAGATTTGCTCTAAACCAAGCCAAAGGCTTCTCACACCCTCTCCAACTCCACCGAACAGTTTGTTATGACTCTGTG
>JAAGNO010004028.1:124660-172447 GCA_033439905.1 Ceryle rudis | reverse complement strand
GTTTTTCGTGGAACTTTTCAATTAAAAATTTGGGGTGATTGGTGGAATTGAATTTTTTTTTTTTTTTTTTTTTTTTTTTTTTTGGTGTTGGGTTGTTGTTGTTGTTGTTGTTTTTCCTTTGCATGGTTTTAAGCCTTCTTTGGAAAAGTTGGTCGTGCTCATTTAGATCCCTTTTGAACTTCTCACGCCCACACTGTTGATACCCAAGGCAGCCTGTACTGGTGTAATTTACGTGCCTTTCAGCCAGAAAGGGTAGCTGAAGTAGTGTGGGGGCCTTCCATGACTTTGAAGTGCAAATTACACCAGCTGGGATGTGTCAAATACCTGTAGAGAAGGAGTAACAAAGTTGCAATAACAGCTAAATAAGAATATAAGACTTTTGAACTGAAATAAAGAACTCCAAAACCCCACACATCTACACTGAATTTGACGTGCCAGATCAAACTGTGGCCTATGTAATAAATCTCTTGAGCTGATTCAGATGCCTGACTTGAACATGTGTGCTTGGCTGGAATACATGGATTATTTTCTGGGCTACAGCGTGTAAACGTATCATATCGTAGTCTATTAACTAGACCTAAGTGGTCTAAAATAATGTAACCAGGCTCAGTTCTGATGAAATTCCACTACCTGAGGTGACACCATTTATTTCAGAGAAGTTAATTTCCATCACTGTTCAGAATCAGAGCTAATCCCTGATTTATATCTGTTTACATTGCCTAGAAGTTCAGAGTGCCAGTTCTTAGTTCTTCACTGATTATAAAACTCAAACATTCTCCTGTTGATGTAAGGTCTTAGAAGCACCAACACTTGCATGTGCCAAATGAGTATTAAAGTCATATGCCTTCTTTTTTAGTGACTCTAGAGTGTGATTTCACAATTCATTTTATCTGGTGGTCATATGGATGCAAAGTTTTCCTGTCCTTCTTTCCCTCTTCCAATTTTTTTCTGACCCTGATTTAGGATGGTTTGGTGGTGGGGTTTTTTTTGTTTGTTTTTTTTTTGTGGTGGGTTTTTTTTTTGTGTTGGGTTTTTGTTTGCTTGTTTTGGTTTTGTTTTGTTTGGGGTTTTTTTGTCTTTGTTTTGGGTTTCTTGCTGTTTTCATTTTTGAGGAAAAGATTTTCAATGACCAAATGAATTCCCTCTTCCAGTTCACAACATGTTCTGCAAATGTTTCTGCTGGTAAAAAGAGTGGATGAGCAACAGGTATTGCAAAGCAAGCAGAATCCTTTATCTTGTTTCATGAGCAAATTAAATGGTTATAATTTCGATGAGCACTTACAAAAGTATGACCTTTGGGAAGTGCTTGTGGCCTCCCGTAGGAGTACTGGTGTTACAGGTGTTACTATTATTAGAGGTTAATGCTCCATAAACTCCCTATTTGTTCAGTTTAGCATTGTCATGTGCACACAGCAACTGTCCAGCGATGTGGAGAGTGCAGATTCTGTTCATAGCACAGGTATCAGTTATACAAAGAACCAGTGATAAATGCTCTGAAAGAGACATTTTTACGTCCTGATACAAAAGTCTTTGAAGCTAGTAGAAAGCCTGTCATTAAGTTTTTGTCTTTAGTTACAGCACTTTCCAAACCAGGCAGCTCATGCTTGTGCTTTGAAATTACTGACATTTAAAAGAAAAATGCAGCCTAAAGTTCTGTGCCTTTTTTCTACCCTTGATTTTGCAAAGATTTATTTACTGGGTAGTTTTCTTGGGTATAAAACAAAGCCACACTTTAAATGATGCACTTGCTTGAATGTGAAAATTTGTTTCTGACCTTTACTGCAGTTTTGCATTTGAGGAATAAAAGTATTTCTCTGTAGAGCTTTTCAGTACTTGCAGTATGGGAGATAATAAAGCCCCTGCAGTTTCTGGCAGAGGTGGGTCAGGTCAGTCAGATCGAGGAGGAACACAGCGATTGTATATTATTTGTCTCTGAATAAAGGTCCATACTGATTTATTACTCTGGGTCTAGTTCGAGGAGGAGGAGGAATCTCAGTGGCTCGATACGTGAAAAGATAGGTCTTGTGATCTCCTCATTTGCAACAGAGCGGGTGAGTGGTTCCCAACGCGATTCGGAGCGCTGGCTTTTACTTGGGGCGGGCGAGCCGGAGCCAGCCCGGGGCAAGGTGCGGGCAGGCGATCTCCCGGCAGGAGCAGTGCTGTCAAGGAGCAGATGGCAACTGTCAGGGCTGGGGCAGCTCCCGGCTCCTGCCCGGCAATGTCAGAGGAGCCTGACTTCCCTGGGACATGTCATTTGAGAAAGAAAAGTAACTCCAGGCTGGCTGCGGGCGGGGTCAGGGTGATGTAACAGGAAGCTCTGATGTTTCGCTGCTGCCGCCGCCGCTCCGCGCGTACCATCGGACACGCTCCCGGCGCTGCGCGCAGCAGCGCTTCCCCGCGGAGCGCAGCGCAGAGCAGAGCGGCCAGCTCTCCCCTGCAGCCTCCAGGCCCCTTAACTGGATTATAGCCGGTGGGAGGATCAGGCTCTCGTTTGGGTCTCTCGTTTGGCCAGGGAGGGAGGGAACGAAACATCTCCTTTCTTTCCCCCTCACTGAAAAGGGAAATCAAACTGATTTATTCATCTGAAACCATTCACGTAAAAACTCAGTGTGGTGAGTACTGATCAAAGCAGTTTCATTGTTTTACCTAAGAACAGTATATGTGTGCCATCCGAATGCATTTATAGTTACGCGTGTGTGCATGCTTTTACATTAACCTCAGCATGAGATATGTAATCTGTAGGGAGAAAGGGTATGAGGAAAAGCTGCGGTTATTTTTTGTGAGAGCACTGTTGAGCCTGATCTTATAATTGGTGTTGTTATAATATATCCTTGAAGAAGTAATCAACGATAAATAGGTAGAAAGGGAGATAAAAATACCCTAAGCAGCACTTAAAGGATTCTGTCTAAAATCTCTAGTATTAACTATCCAAATTTCTGTCTCTGCATCTGGAGAGAATTAGAGGCTCATTGGTTTGAAAAGGGTCCTTAAAACTAATTCAATATAATTGGAGCTCTTTCAAGAGAGGCTGGATTAGGTGATAAAGTGGTGTCGATTTTCTTACTAAATATTCCTTCAATTTTACTGACGTTATTGTACCGGAAAGAGGTCATACTTGAGTTATTTAATAATTAGATTTTGTGTTGTAATTACAAAACTAAAAAGATAAAGCTTCTGTTTTGTTTGGACTTTCTGCTTGAGAAAAAGTTAGCTTGAGTGAGAAGCTTGTCAGCATGCAGGGGTGTTACTGTTTTGAGGCTTTTTTCCCCTCCCAAACATCAAACTGATATATTGGAACATAATGGGCCACTATTTCATTCCCTTGAGAAACTATTGAACATGGGAAGTGTGTGATTCTGTCTCTCAGATGGTAATGGAAGGCACAGTTAAGAGTCTTGCCACTTCTTCAGCTTTCCAAACCAGATGGGACATCCTCTTGTTTTTACAACTACCCTTGCACTACTAGGATTGCTACAGCTAGTCATTTGATGGAGTGTGTAAGCCATCATTCTGTAGAATCGGGAAATCTTGTTTCTGAAGGATAGCTAAGAAATGGGCAATAAGTCACACTTGGCTTTGACCTACAATGATTCGTTCAGTCATCCTTATGTTTTATAGGGGCTGAGATTAAAATAATAATAAAAATAGCTGAGGTTTTTTTGCTTGCTCTCTACCTTAATCAACTTATGTGAAATACCTCGAGGTGAGATTTTGCCACTCTCACAATTGTGCCAATGCAGAGTCTTTCCAGTCATATTGTGCACACTGGAGATCGTGTGATTTATTTGCGGTAATAGCGCATATAACAGTTCAAACCCATTCAGACCGGTGATGTGCTAAAAGCCTAATAGTTGTGCTCTGAATCTGAGGTCCTTTCAAGGGATTGAGAGGAGACACACTAGATCTGGATAAATATGAATAAGATCTGATCTGAATCCGTGTGTTTTCTTTCAAGGTACATATGCTGCAATACTGCCTGAAATTCTCAATTAAAAATAATGATCTGTGTTTTCACAGTATTTACTTTTGTAGTCTGCTTAACCTCTCATTGACTCATTGACTTCACTGGATACAGGAGTGATCCCAAAGTCTTTATCTGACTTTGGAAATCTTCAGCACAAAAAGCACTTGGTGATGGCAAATCAAACAAAATGACACTTCAGATAAAAAGTGTTGATGTTGTTTTAATGATCAGTGCAGTAGGAACAACCGTCTTCAGAAGGATTTCAGCTAAATTATTTACATTCTTATTTTATGCTCTTCTCAAGTAACTGCTTTAGGTTGTGGTGGTCCTGCCCACATAGGGAGTGTCAGGCATATATGTGTTTGCAGGTTGGATGACAGATTCTACATTATTTGCAGATTAAGCAAAGACAGTGGTGGGATACTGATGTAGAACAGTGTGACTGCGCTTTTTAGTGGCCAAAACTAAGTACCTGGATATATCACATGCATTGCAAGTTCAAGGATAGCATAATGTATGTCTTGTCAATTTCAAATGCTATTGTACTCTGAATTCTTGATCAGCTGGAGTCTTGCTAAGATACTCCTAATGTAGGTATTTTTCTGTTGAAGGAATTATAGGTACATCACCCATCCAGTCACTTCTGTTTTGCGGTCTGTTTGCAGCTGTGTTTTGATAACCTTTATAATTTTTGAATGGTCAAATTGAAAAAGTAACAAATCTGCCTGTCTCATTCTTGGTGACTAATGTCCTACCTGGCTAAATAAAGGGGCCTACTCCAGGAATAATGCAGTATTGTTCTGTGGGCTGTCTTGGTATTGCAATCCGGAATTAGACTAGGATATAACTTAGAAGAAAACTAAGGGAAGAAAGCACGCTAATAAATTTCCTTTGCCACCAATATAATCACTTAGTTCTATATTCTGTGCATTCCAGTTATTCATCTGCTTCCAATAGCATTCCTAGCATGTGCAAGAGCTGTGTAGGACAGGGCCTGCAGAAGACCACAGAATCATACAGATAAAAGATTCAAATCAGTCCACGGCCATTTGGAAGAAACTATTGCTATCAATATTTTTTTAATAACAACACGTACGCAGCGATATTTTAAAATTATATATCTAGTCACTTCTACAGTAACTACCGAGTATAGCATAAACTATTTGTGAAAGCATTTGAAGGAATTTCTCCAATGAGAAATCTAAGTCTACAGTTAGGAAAACAATCCTATCTGTTCCCAGTGTGCTTACAGTGTTCTTGATCTGCTAGCAAAATTCCTTCTGTGCTTCTGACTAGCTGTCATTCTCACAGAGCATATACACGATACTGGCATTACTTCAGTGTTACAGTCACCTCTGGTCTCAAAGCATGTGTGGCCGTGTCATTTGGTTTCACATGTAGTAGTTTCCTCAATTAAGCTTTATATTTAGTGAAAAGAGTCTCTTAGCTGCTGTAACTGTCCCATGACTGGGAAATATTTTAAGTCTTTGGTGAAGCAAATTGTCAGAGCTCTGGAATTAACTATATCCTTGATACAACTGTGTCAAGGAAGGAAGGAATGCTTCTATTGCCAAAACAGATGTGAGTTGACAAACAAATTACTTCTAAGCAGTAAAATAAAACTAGAAGTGAATTTGTTTATGTGTCTCGGTGTATTAGACATAAAATAATATATATTTTTTTCTTTGTACATATGTACAATATACACCAGTCTGTATCACGCTGACTTTCATTATTCCTGATGCATCAACTAAAGGGAAAGCATGTACATTTTTAAAGAGACTTTCAAAGTAACTTAGTCCTCAACCTCATCCTTTGTTTAGAAAACCATGACTCATGAATGTTAATACTTTAAATTGAATACATTTGAATGTTGTTTCTTTTTATATATCTATAGAAAAGAAAAAGGAGAAAGCTTTCCGCGGTGTTCACAACCCATTTTTTTTTCTTTTTTGTATTCACAGTGGCAATTCTGATGTTTTCAATGTAATACGCCTGCACAAAGAGCAGCTGAAATTAGCCTGTTACTTACTTAATGGAGAATTCCACAGCCAGTGCAGTACAGTATAAGATCATCTTATTAAATTTGTTTCCATTAGAGCATTTGCTTTAGCAATACTTTTTCTTTTCACCCTATTTTAGAATCTGGGCGAAACTGGAAGGCTAAACTTTTGCATTTTCAAAGTTTTGTTTTCACAGTTATCTCTCCTGCATATCTGCTTTAGTCTCCCAAGCTTGTTTATACTGTTTATATTTTCCCAGCAAAGTCATTCTTTTTCTGCCCTAGTTCTGTGCAAACACTTTCAATCATTGCTGCAATATATGCTGTCCAAAAGAACAGAAATGATTTATTTACAGTTGCTTTTCCTTGAAAAGATGCATCTGAGATGCACTTAACTGAACGTAATGCATTAAAAAGAGACTTCCCATGAGAGGAAGCAAAGTACTCACTTTAAGAAACAAAAACAGATTCTCAACTAGTGTAAATTTGCATGTGCCTCTGAAGCTGTTACCTTTTAGTTACAGCACAGATGTCACCCAAGACTTTTCTGAGCAGTTTTGGCCACTATTAAGCTGTAGCTGACCATTAAGATACTAATTGACTTTTAGAAAACAAATGAATTCTATTGAGTTACAACAATTGTGTTGTATTTCTGGATTGATGCCTGGATCATGCAGGCCTTATTGAAAAAATATCCTGAACAAAATTAGTGACAGAGTTTCATTTAATGAAGCCTGTACCAGCCTGGTTTCCTGTATAATACTGAGGGCAAGGAGTGAAACATAGTGATTAGTGATTTATTTAAAACAAAACTATTATGTTCAAAGCATCTGCCTTATATACTGTGGTATACTGTCAGCTGTGTTGAGGATGAATATTGTTTTAGTTCCTAAAAACTATTTTCCACGTGGTTTTTTTTGGTAGTTCTGAATTTGAAAACTGCACAACCCTAATGCTTGTATGGGCATAAAGCATTACGCTTTGTATTACCTTTTAGATTTTCCCCTCACATTTTTTTATTCCCCATTACAGTGGTAAAATCTTGGAAATTAATGTTAAGAAATTTTTGATTATTCTAATACTGGTAATGCTGACAGAGTTTCATTAAAGCAAAAGGTGTACTGAGAATGTATTTGTTATACTAAAACCCATTTGATTTAGTCTTTCAAAGTATTTTCCACAGTAATGTTATCAGAAATGAATATAGTTTATCTCCCAGTGTTGTGCTCTATAATCCTTCCTGGATAGAAATTGAAAAAAATATATTCCAGAAATGAGTAAGAGCTTTAGACATCATATTTTTTTTCCCTCTACGGTTGCATCCATGTGTTTATTTACTGTTATAAATGTCGAAAAAAGATGTGCTCTTTTAATCAAAGGTTGCACAGTCTCGTATTTTTGCAATGAATATTCTGAAATGTTCTGTATAATGGGGATATCTGCCCATTTGTTTCTGTTAGTGAAATCCAGCAGGTGTCACTCTGGGGATTAAATAAGGAATATTTTTGCAAACAAAGATAAATTTGTTTGGTAGATGAGATGTGGAATTAGAAGAATTTTTTCTATTATGTTTTTCCAGGATAATTTTTTGGACTCTACGTGCCTTTTTAATTTTTAAGTTTCTTCTTTTAGTTACATGACTTAACAGGTGTGTTAATCTTTATGTGTATCCCTTTGAAGATGAAAAATGACACAGTAGTTAGTCTTGGACTATACAATGAGCAGCTTTACTCACAGGTGTCAATTTTGAAACATAAAAAGCTGCTAATCGGTTGACTATTGCTTTTATGGTATTAAAAAATTATTCTTTCTGTCAATGGAAATTCTAGTTGCACAAGTAACGTGTTTTCAGTCATGATGAACTCAAGGAGGTGCTCTGCAGTAGGCTGCTGCAAGTAAACGTAGTTATTGAAAGTGTCTACATATTGTTTTCTCTTTGAATCAGCCAAAATTGATGTGATAGGTAGTTAATTAGCCAAAGTTTCACAGTAAAAATATTTGGAGAAGAGAAATTTTTTTTTCATGTTGCACTGTGTTGCTAGTATTAGAAAGTACAAGCTGTATTTTTTATGAAAAAGTAGAAAAAAAAGTCTTGTTTATTGTGCAGAGTGGTTCTTTGGGGAATGCATAGACGATGTGTGTGTTGCATTCTGGTGGTCTTTTACATAAGTGTAAAACTCCATACCCTGTGGATTCCATATTGTCCAGAATAGGAGAATAATTATTAAAAAGTTACGGGTTTCTAGAGGGGATTCTCATTTATCTCCCGTACTGTTTTAAAGACAACTTCTACTGAAACAAATACCTCAGTAGCAGGCAGTTTTGGAAACCAATCCACAAATGCAAGTCTCTTTTCAAACAGAAGGAAGTTGGTTTTTATAAACACATGTATACATACATGCATTTTTATATATACATAAATGTGTGTATATATATGTAGGGTTGGTTTTTTTTACATGTGCATACACATATTTTACATATAGCTTTAAAAAAAAAAAATCTCATTATAGAACTTGTAACCTCAGGCCACTTTAAACAATCCAGTTTCCTTTCTCTCGCTTCTTTCCCCTGTTTAAGCTCCCATCCTGTTCCGTTTTTTATTCTATTCAACTTCCTTTCCTGTGATGACTCTGAATGAGTCACTTTGCCAGGCATTAAGAATGTGGCTTGACAGTATTTCCAAAAGCTTATCCTACATCAGCTCATGCAGATGAAATTAACCTCTGCCTTATCCTTCCTCTCAGAGAGAAATGTCTGTCTTCACACGTCTAGTTTCTTGGAAGGGGGAGGTGGGGGTGAGAACCCTTTCCATAAATGACTATATGTTGAAGTTCATAGTCATCTTCCTAGAAGAGGAATAACAGATGCGTGTACCGTAACAGAGTAACCTTTTTAAACATTGATTTAGTATTTAGTTGGGAAAAAGTTAGTTTAAACAAGTTCAGGAAAGCCAAAATTAAAGCTCTTTCCTGAGTGCTATTCAAGTAGTTTCTGCATGGCCACCATTCTGCATTCCTCATTTTTTATTAAATGTGTCATTTATTGCATCGTAATACATTGAAGGAAGGCCACCAAGATTGTGCTTTTTTTTTCTACATAGTTATCAGCAATTGGAAAAAGTACATGCTCAATGCTAAGTGGGCGCCTAAACACTGAACTGAATTGTGGCCTTTCTCACAAGAAAGTGAGTTATGTGCGTTATAAAGTTATGTGCATGCCAGTGTAGTGTGGGGGTTTGAGGGGTGTTATCATTTTTCTTGTTTGTTGGTTGTTTTTGTTTGTTTTATTTTTTCTTTTGTTGTGGTTTTTTTGTTTGGTTGGTTGGTTTTGGGTTTTTTTGGGGTTTTTTTTTGTTTTTTTTTCTCTTTGGGAGGAATGGGTAAAGAGAGATTTTAAAACAAGTCTTAATTTGTTAATCATGTATATGCCTCAGGAAATAAAAGCCTTTCTGCTCTAAACACACAAGGAAAAATGTAGTCCTAGAGAAAAGTATCTTTGGAAACCAGTAGGCAAATGAGAGTAAGAACTCCCATCAAGTTAAACTCTGCTGTTGCAGTGTTCTCCTTGCCCCATAGGGCTGGGCAATCTTGTACTTCATCAGTTCTCATTAAGGGAGATCTGAAAGGTTAAATTCCTTCTGTAATTTTCTGCATGTTATGACATTAAGTGTAACTAACGCTGACACAAATTACAGACCAGTGAGCAAAGTAGAAATAGAAAATTTGTTCATTTTTCTTTGCTATCATAATGTAGATTTTATATAAAACAAGAGCAGCGGTTGTAAATGGAAGATTGTTTTTGTTGTAAATGGTTGTAAATGTAAACAGAACTGTGAACAGTTTTGTCTGGAGTACATTACTGGTTATTCATTTACATCATTTAAATATCCGTCTAGCTTCTCATACTAGAAATGCTTAATTTTTGACTAAAGGAGGTGATTTGAGAGTTTTCAAATCTTAACAGTGTCATTCTTAGGTTGATTACGGAAGTCACAACATGGTTTTACAAGAGCCTTATGTCCTCCCACCCTGCGTGCTGGATGTGCTATCTCAGCATTTTCGGGCTTCCTAGGAAACTAGGTAGAAAAACATCATTCAGATGTTTTTAACCTTTTAGCATGAACTGCAGGGGTAGATACTGCGCTTAGGTATTTTTTTGGTTTTCTGTGTTTGTTTGGGTTTGTTTGTCTGTTTGCTTGTTTTATTTTCTTCATTTCTCCCTCAATTATTTCAGAAAAGACTGTACAAGTAGAGTTTCTTCTCTAGAGAAGATCTGTCTTCTAAAAACTATGCATGCAATCCAGGGGTAGAATTCAGCCAATGTAGTTTAACTGGACACTTTTTATTTAGAGCTACCAAGATAAAATAGTCTGCTGACATGCTAAGCTTTTCCTAGAGTCACATTACAGCCCAGTGAAGGACATGGCAGTAATTCAGGTTTGTTGGAAGGATGGCAAAATACTTGTGCTGCCTCTGCCGGGGCACTGGGGCACCAGAGCACGTCAATGTATACTACCATCTGTATAGTATGTAGATTAAGTGTATACACTTAGGGTGAAGTCAGCACCAAAAGAACCCAGATTCAAAGCAGATTTTAGGGGCCAATTGCAATGAGCTTTCTAAAGCAGATTAGGCGTGGGGAGAAAAGGTACTGCTGAAATACATTTTGTCCAGTGGAGTCAGACCAGCATGATAGACAGTTATATGTGATAACTCAGCTTCCTCAGGGAGTGCACATTTGCCAAATCTACATGTTCAAAAATAGCATTATACCATGTAGGAATGTGGGCCTTTTTAATACAGAGGTTTTATGTTAATTGTACATTATCGTGTATTATTTTATTATTATTTATTATTGTATTATTTTTTTAATATATCATTTCTTTAGCTCTTGTGTTTCCCGGATTTCCAAGCTTTTATATTTTTAAACATTTACAGCTTTCACACAGGACAATTGTCCAGCTCCTTCCTTGAGCACTAAGTAACAGCAAACCAATTAAGTCTGGTAGCATGGAAGTAAGGAAGATAAAATGATGGAAGTAATGACAAATACACAAATAAAAAAAAGTCTGAACCTCAAAATATAGTTCCCATAGGAAAATAAATTGTGAACAAATCAGGAAATCGAATGGTGTTGCCTTTAGCATGACCCTTGCATTGCAGAGACAAAGCTGAGTCAGGTATATTGTGGTAAGTCAAAAGTCATTTCTTTACATACATAGCCACTTGGATAAACTGAAAGATTCCTTTAGGTGGTGAGAAATCTCTATCTGGAGTTATGTGTATGATGCACATTCACAGTAGGGCTGCTAAATTAATTGTCTATTCAGTATTTTAATTTGGCTACAAAAGCAGATGCCGAGTTTCAGCATGTGATCTAGTTAAGATGCCAGTAACTGCAGTGATAAGTTAGCTCATCATATCTCATACAGAGTAAAGGTGAAACATCCAGTTGTCACACATGGAGGATGCTTATTACCACATCTCTTCTTCATCTGTTTGGGGGAAGGATTCTTTCTGTTTCAACTACTGTGCTAGCTTTAAATGTACTGATGATAAGACTCCATGATCTTTCAGAATTTAAACCGATGATTCTCCTTTTTCATTTGCATTACTGTTATTTGTTGCCCATAATAGCTACAATGATGCCTCTGTCTTCCCAATGCTTGCAAATCCTTCAGACATTTATAGCTAAATATTTTATTTGTCTTATTCAAATTTTGGGGTTGTTTTGTAAGGCTCCACATCTGGTTAACAGCCCACTCAAAACTTCTCTCAGTGTGTCAGGGTCTTTTTCTCACCTCCGTTATGTGGCATGATTTGTGCACGTGTGATCTGACATTACATTGGTTCCTTTGCTGCCATGCATCCGCTATTAAAAAAAATGCTGAATGAGAGTAATAGAGAGGAACAATGGGCTATGACAGGATGTTCAAGACAGGGTCATTACAGTATATTTTCTCGTGCAATCTTGTTATGAACAAGCTTCATATTTACAAGCTTGTTTCATTTGTCAGCACCCTTTATTAATGTTATAAGGCTACGAACTGCCTGTTTTCTAACAAAGTTCAATTTGATGAAATAGCTAATAGCTCTGTGGAAAGCTACTTTTCAGTATTTATAATAAGTTTATATATTTTGTAAGTATTCATGGTTTATTTATAATCATTGGTAATGAGAAAAAGAGCCAGGAAATTTTTCACTATCAAACTGCAAACTAGGTCTAGTGTACTTAGCAAAATGAAATCACGGAACCTTATGATGATGAATATGAAAGTCTAGGTAGATCATTTACAAGAAAAATATTTTGCTTTTGAAGTTTGAAAAGAAAACAGCTTAACCTCGGTCTTGCTTTTTGACACACCAGGTAATTTTTTCATGATTTCCAACACTTGGAAACCAAAGGGTCAGCTTGATGTAAAAGGTGAAGATAAGAAATAGCACCTAGTGAGCTTTTGAAGCAACTGTGAACTGTTTCTTTGATGTGTGATTAAATTAACAGTTCTCTAGCTGAAGGATACCCACTAATGGGCAGAGTAGCAAACATTTAAGAAGGTTTCCAGCCAATGTAAAATAAAGAGCTCAAGCAAGAGTCAAATTTGGGAAGACGTGAATTTGGTATTGGGACCCAGGGATTAGTAGAATAGGCTAGAAACCAAGCCACGGGGATTTGGGATACTGATGAACACTGCACATGTTTTCAGCATTGTAGGAAAATGCCTCAATCTTTAATCAAGACACATCAATTTCTTAGATGTGAAAATGGTCTTGTTTGTGTTCTTGGAATAAACACAGCCTAATTTGGAATACTGGGCTATATTTGTGTAATAGCGTCTAACAAATGGAAAACTAAGGGTACTGTAGGTCAGTACTGAGGTTAGCAGAACCATGAGGGGGAAGTCTGGCAGCTGAATATCCTACAGCATGTCTCAGTGCTGCCTTCTTTTGCACACAAGGACAAGGGCAGTGGGGGGGAGTCAGCCACTACAGGAATATACGGGTGAAGCTGGTTCTTGCAGAATAAGAAGCCTAGTAACTGACACGAAATGTCAGTGGATGAGTTTTGAATTAGCTGCTCATCAAAAGCTTTTCCAAACTGTACAGCTTTTGTCCAGTTTGACAGATGGCTCATCGGAAGTGTTAGAGACCAACTGGTTTTCTATAGCTCTCTGACTACATTTGGCTTCCACGTCTTCAATCCTGCAAAATCCTTGAAGTCACAAGTAGCATCCTTACACAGTTCCACATACTTAGTGAAACTATATAGATGATAAGCAGAAGACAAAATAAAGCCAAGGGTTTGCGAAACCACCCAAAACAATTCAAAGTGAGGAAAAAGAAGCTAGGGACCACCGAGAAAATAGTGAAGAGAAAGTATGTGTTGGAGAAAATGTCTTTTGTCCACTAGGTTCATACCACTATTCTTTTTGAAAGGTGAGACATAGAGGCTGCTCAGTAATTAGTTACCATGCCTAGTGTTATTTGTATCCATTTAACAAAGAATATTAATATATTGGTTGGTACTGGGAGTGTGCACTGCTTAATGTACAAATAAAGCAACAAATTAATGCAAATCAGCAATATTTCTGTCACATTAACTTCAGCACAATAGTTAGTGTGTTCCTCCTGAAACACCACGTGATCTTAAGTGCATGTATGCGAGCAGTTGTTTGAACTGAAAAAGCTCCAAGAAATACATGTGGATTTCTAGAACCCCTTTGTAACTTTTTAAAGCAAACACTTAACTGCTTAGAGAATTGAACATATCAAAAGGATTACGTGTGATGATTTCTTAAATCAGCTGAGTTTTCTTAGAGGGTGAATCCCTGAATCTTAGAGGGTGCTCTTTCCATCTGAAAGAGCACTAGGCTTCTTGGGTGTGTGTCATGCCAGAAAAGGGACCACAAATGTGGTTACCAATTGTTTCTGCTGGGTTTCCAGTAGGGTAACCTGCAACTGATTGCTGAAAAGCTTTCTCATGACTCAAGAAAGACTGTAGCCATACTCTAGTAGAAAGTAAATTTGTTCCAGTCCCCCATAGAGAGGGGTGAACTAAGCTTGTCACAGGCAGACAGTTGTTTTCTGACATTGACACTTGGTTAACAACTTCCAGTGTTTGAAGATGTAACGGCTCATATGGATTCTGTGTGTTTGTGGTCATTTGGGCTTAACAGGAAGGTCATGAAGTTATTGAGCAACTGTTGTCTGCTTGAAGAGATTCAGCTGCCTTTCCTGCCCAACTGTTGTAGAACCTTGGCTTTCAAAGAGAAAACAGTGCTGCTCCTGTGAATTTGTCAGTATCTAGACCTTGTTTTCTTGTTAAAAATGTCAGAAAAAAAAGATTGAAGTCTAATTATTTTCTTTTTTATTTCCATTGTGTTCTATCTGATCCTATCAACTCTCTTTTCATCTAGCACGATCTCTGTGGAGTAATCAAGTGTATCTTCATTTCTTCTTCTGTGCTCTGAGAGTCTCGCACTGCTGCCTTTCCAAACCTGTCTGTATCCCCAAATGTTTAGGAGAAGGATTCCTACTGCTCTGTAACCCTCTAGAATAACTTACTGGGTTTTCCACATATAACTTGGGAGTATATGTTGCAGTAAAATGAAGCATGGAGTAATCCTTGCTCAACAAACCTATATGGCTAATACAAAAGGTGGTTGAGCCAGAAACCTTCTTCCCCCAGTATACCTTTTGACAGACTTTATCCTGATTGCATGAGAGCATGTTTTATCAGAAGACTTGTTTCTAAATTGGATCTGGCAAGATATACCTGTGGAAATCCAGTTATGTGATCGTTTGCAGGAACGTAACTGCCTCTATTTTGTAGCCAGCATTAAGGGATAATTAACACAAAATCAGAGGTTTTGGTTTGGGTTTTTTTCCTCCAAAACGTAGCAAGCATGTTATCATCGTTACCAATAGAGGATCCCTTTTCACAGACTTTCAATGAATTAACTATTTTCCTTGTTTTGTGGAAGGAAGATAACCTTTGTAACATCCTGTTTGATTTGCCAGCCATATCTGTAGGCTGCAGAAATCCTGTGAGTGAACAACACAGTGCTCAAGAAAGACCGAAATCCTTGACCTTTATTAGAAAACCATTTGGTAACAAAGTGAATAAAGCTATGACTCCTGTCAGGTGTTTGTTTTAAATAACACCAACAAATACTTTTGTCAAAACTAGAAAAGGGTTAAGTGATTCAAATGAAATCAGATTCCTCATGTGTCTTCCCTAAAATTAAGGCTGTACCATATTGCGCATTGGTGAGGAACAGGGAGACTTTTATTACTGATCTCTCTAAATTTCACACGCCTCTGCAGTTCCTTCTCTTTTGCTGGAGTTGGAATAAAAGTACCAAAATATTCTTGCATTATTATGCAGTCTTATAACCTGAGAATATCTAAAATATCATCAAAAAACCTGTTCTCATGAGGTTCCTGTCCAAATTTCCAGATCAACAAATCTGGAAATTTATTCAAAAAAGCATAGATACTTACACAATTACACAACTACAGCGCAGCTTGTGGTTGAGTTTCTTTGCGTGGTGTTTTGTGTGGGTTTTTGTTTGTTTGTTTGATTTTGGTGTTGGGTATTTTGTTGGTTGCAGTTCTCCCCTTGTCACTTTATGCAAAAGAATTTTTTGCATAATTTTGTCTATATTCTATTCTTCAATCTTGTCTTCTCAGCTGCGTAAGAACTTCCTTTGTCCCTTTCCCTTGTTACTGTTTTTCTATTCAGATTGATCATTCTCCATTCTCTTAGAAATACCTCATTTTTTAATGAACAACAGTCTGTTAAAATGGAGAATTTTGTGGAATGAACCTGTTCAAATTTTTTTTTCAATTCTACTACTGAAGATTAACCCAAGTTAGTAGGTGGGTGTTATTTAAGAAACTGGGGTTTTTTTCTGTGCTTAGTTTCAGGTAGATTTAATAATGAGTTTGCATGCTATTGCTATATCAAAATCTCCTTGCTAACAAATCCTTGCCAAATGTAAATGTTTCATAGTTTTAGACATAGTTGATTACTTTACTCAGATATTACTCTAGATGTACAACACGTGCAAAAATTATTATGGAAAAGCTCTGTATCAAAGCAGTGGACACCGTGAGCAAACAAACTGTTTGCTAGACAATATAGCTGATGCAGTTGTCAGTGCTATTGCTGTGTTAGTTTTCATCAGTAATTAATTCCATGGCTTCAACAAGAGTGCTCAGAGACCGTGGTATCATTCTAGCAGAGTCCTGCCAAGCAGCTCGTGCTGGGGTTTTTTTGTTTGTTTTTGGTTTTTTGGTTGGTTGGTTGGTTTTTTGTGTGTGTTTTTTGCTTGTTTTGGTTTGTTTGTTTGTTTTGTTTGTTTGTTTTTCAGGGATGTAGGACTGAGCTCACTGGAAATGTTTCTCATCTTTCACTGATACAAATCAGTAAACAGAATCATTCAAAGAAAAACACATTTAACATACATGACCTATATGGACAGTTATGCAGTGGTGACGACTCCTTACGGTTCCTTGATTCTATAATACATAAACTTATAAGATATGGGTGGTTTAGATTATATTTATGACATTAGCATCCATATTCTCCTAAAATACAGTTTGATGATCACGTAAGCTTAAATTAATTTGCCTTGTAGGAGGGAAAACTCTTTATGTGATGAATGTGATGGGAAAAAATATTGGTCAACACAACTTGTGACTGCAGAATGTATTAGGGTGCTCTTTTAGTGTTTATCAATATTTAATTGCTTTTATTTTCCTGGGGAAAATGTACTTCTCTAGCACCTACATACAGCTGCAGCTGCTCTGAGGAGATATTTGCATATAGGAATAATGTTCATAAGATTTCTCTATTAGGTGAGACTCTTAGGAGAATATATTGACTATGAAAAAGGAGTGGGAAATAAGCTTTTGGTAGACGGTTGGTATTTACTGTACCGAGCAGACCTGTGCTAGCATTTTCCTATCACTGTCAATTTGGCAAACGTTAATGAGCTTTGTTTCAAAATTGTACTTACTAGATAAATTATTATGCCTGTGTGCACTCTGTTAATATGGGGGGCTTGCTCGTGCTTGGAAGAACATTAAATATACAGAAGGCAACACAGGTTATCTAACTATGCTGTTATTTATCTGATGAACTGAATTTGTCCATCAATTCCCAGTTTTTGGGCTTCAGCCCCAGCAACCTCCCAGCCTACCTAGTATAAATTTGTACAGAATTTCTCTATCCACTTAATGTTCAGATCTGCTGCAGTAAAAACAGCGTGATGGAAACCATGTGCCTTCAAAATAAGTCAGGTCAGAAAGGACTTGCTGTTAATACTCTGTTCTCAAGTTTAGTTTATCAGCCTATATACACTGATAAACTTGGTTTTGTTTTTCCTTGCCCTTAATTCGTGAATAGGCACCTGGATATTGCACCCGAGTAGAGTAGCTTAGCTTTTTACATATTTCAAGTGGCTATCAGGTATCTTTTATAACACAAGGACCAGAAATGTTATGGTTTAATCAGTTTCCAAGTGCTGATGGGTTATATATAATTATACTGGAGGTATTTATACCTTGGAACTATAGATGTAGCTTGAGAAACATTGTAACACTGATGAACACACCAAGTCTCCAGAAAACTAAGGAAAATGTGCAAGTTTGTTTACACATGCTAGGACTGAGCTTTCTTTTTCCCACCTTCTCTCCAGTCAAGATGATTTTTTTTTCTTCCTTAAGTTTTTAAAAGTTTGGCTCCACAACAAATTGCTCATAAGACCAATTAATGTGGAAACAGATGGTTTTGATTTGCTAGCAGAGACATGTTATTTTCAGAGATCAGAATATCACGGGGATATTATATTTTTGTAGTTCAACTCATGCTTTTCATTTGTTTTAGAGTAGTTAATGTTCACAGGTATAAACTTTACACTCAAAATGGAGGATTTTCCATCTTGAATCAGATCTAGGCCAGTGAGCTTTAATATCCTTCTGACTTCTGTCTGTAACCTGTGCAATGTGCTTCCTGAAATGAGGAAAAAAAAAAAAAAAAAGTATGTGTCAAAACTTCATTTATTTTTGTGGTGCTTTCCATAAAGAAAAAATAATTTCTCCTTGATGGTTTTGGGAACGACTTACTATGCTAAAACTCATGTAGCTTTATCAAACTACAAATTCAGCTAACAAAGATAGTATAATACTATCCAGACTTTTAAAAAAGCCAGTGACTGAAGGCAGTTGAGTGAACGATCCGTAATGTTTATGCAAGCTATATGCTGGGCTATATAAAGCAACATAGGGTTTTTTTATAATTATCAGCTGTTAATTGTGTTGACTTCCTTCTCCTCCTAGAATTAGCATGGAAGGGAAGGTGTGCTTGTGTTTTGTTTAAAGCCTTGATCAACAACATCTCCCTAACTTTCTAAAGCTTACCTGGTCATAAATGGTACTTGTCGCAGTGATAGGACTCACATTTGCCAGCCAGGCAGTATGCTTGTTAAGACAACAACTTCAGTTCTCCAAGAATGGTAATGAAACGTATGTACAAAGACCGTTTGAGTATCTAGCATTATCGAGGACAGGATCAGTACTCGTTAGCTTCTCTAATCTTGCTCCTTCCTAAATCAACATGAGATTGGCTTAATAATGTAAGTATGAAACATTCTGCATTTTAATAATTTCTGACACCCTCAAGATGGTGGCTACATGTGACTCTTTTCTCTGGTGATGGTGTAAGGGCCATTGAGGCATGCAGAAGAGTAAAAGAAATAGAATCACAGTTACTGTAATGAAAAAGGTTTTCAGGGAAAAGTCATGATCACACCCAGGCTTTTCCTGGGCTGAGAGAGCTGACAAGCCACAGAAGTACTTAAGAGGAGTAACACTAAAGAAATGACATTGAGCAGTTGATTCCCAATGTCTAATCAAGCTGCGGGGACAGAAGAAGCACAGGGAGAATGATAAATGTGTGAAGACTCACATTTGTAGTTGCCTCAACAAGTCTGTTTCTGCAGTTAAATCACAAGACCCCAATCCAAATTAACTGTTGGATGTACCAAAAAAATGACAGGGTTTACAGATTTTCACAGTTCTGAACAGCTCATAGCTCTTTAACAGTTGCATGAGGGATAAATTGTGTTAAGAGTGTGAAGATATGCCTTTAGAAATTGTAGAATTTTATAACATAAGCAGTTCTGCTTTCTTGCTTGCATGGTTTTTAGTACAAACAAAAAATTGTGTGCAAATAAC
This sequence comes from Ceryle rudis, assembly GCA_033439905.1. Lineage (NCBI taxonomy): Eukaryota > Metazoa > Chordata > Aves > Coraciiformes > Cerylidae > Ceryle > Ceryle rudis. The sequence goes on along the minus strand of JAAGNO010004028.1, from coordinate 153,243 downwards.
AATGAAAGTTGCTGAAGCATTGCATCCCTTGCACATAAATGTAGCTAATGCTGTGAAAAGCACAGCTCTGAAGAAGAAAATTCTGAAATCCGTAGCTCAGATACTATCTTTCTGTAGTAATGCCTTAGTTATCCCTATGGGATGTGGTATATGCAGCTAGGACAAGGAATGCTAACAAACCTTAGGATGTAGCAGCAAGTACGTCATAACAACTTCTGCCAAGAAACTAATACAATCCCACAGTGATCGGCTCCACCTATGTCACAGTCCTGTAGGAGAGAAGGGATGTTGCTTAGAGAAATTCACTTCAGCTACTTTATGGTAGAAAAGAGCGGTGATATACAGGGTTTCAATGAGAATATAGTATAAACCAGGTGGGCTTTTTAAGTTTGGTTTGGTTTTGGATTTCTTTTGGGTTTGCCTTGCAGCCTAAAACAGGTTATCATAAAGAGTATTCCACATTATGTTGGTCAGATGTGAATTGCAAATGATAGGAAAGTGAAGTATAGAATAGACTTTTCACAGCCTAACGTATTGTTCCCAAGAAATACATTAGAATTACAGAGTGTAGCCTTCAAAGCTGACTACCTGAATGAATATATTGATGAAAGAAAAGTAATAAAAAATCATAGTTTGATTTTTCTAGTATACGAACCTATTACTTAGTGTAGTATCTTTCATAAACAAAACAATGTGAATAGTTAAAATACAGTTATTTGAAGGCTCGTAAGCACACATTACGGTAATGTGTGATGTTCATAACACAATTCACAGTTTTGGCTGTTGGAAGCTGTATTGTTAGGCTGCTGGCTGGGACTCAGGATATCCCTTACTGCTTTCAAAAAAATCTCTTGGGCCCTTAATTTCCAGCTGAACAGTCACCAAAGGTCCATGGAAGAGACCTTGATCAAAACTTAGACCTAATACAGCAATGCGGATCCCCTTTTTTTTTTTTTTTTCTTCAGTGCTAGATCTGTTTGGTCCTTTCAGCTCTTACGTGGTGAAAATGCTTTATTTGAGAGAACTTAAAAATTGTTCAAGTGACTATCTAGATTTACAGCCGGGTCTTGTTTCAGCAAAGTGTAGCACTTCTCCTTGAATATTTGTATCTTCATCAAATATTGTCTCTACAAAGATATGTTTCTTCTGAGCTCTTTTGGGAAGTAGAGAAGGGCGCTGCTGTATTGCTTTTCTAAGATTATACCTTCATAGCTGCCATTTTTAGGACTGTTTGGCAAAGCCCAGCAGTGTCAGTTACAGTCACAGAAATGTCTAAGCTCGACAGATAACGATACTTAAGTAAAAATAATCTTTGTTGTGAAAGGATGCCACTGTTTTCTCCACCTCCTTTCTGTACTTCAAGATCATTTGAATCTTTGGTCACTTAAACTCTGGGAGGAGCTGTTTCCTGCAAAAATGACTCTGTATTTCTGCATTTTTCCATGTTTCTGGTATATATTGTACAAAAAATTCCTGTGTAAACAGGACAAATTAAACACAGCCTACAGTACTCATCTGCCCTAGTGACTGGAATAGATTACAGTGGCTGGAAAACTGCACAAGTTGCATTTGCAACATTCCTCCAGCCGTCTTCTGGGTTCTGACAACCATGCCACCACAATGTTTCAGCTCTTTGTTGGGCGCTCACCCAAAATTTTTGTAGTGCTCTTCTGACTCCTGTCTGAATTTTTTTTCTCTGAAAATTTTACTTATCGGTTTGCTCTTTCTTTGCAGTCTTTGGAGGTGGTCCAGTCTTTTAAGTGTGACCCCCATTTCACAAAACCTTTGGGTTTGAGTTTGATTGTGCTTTGGGCATGTCATGACTTAGTGACTTCAGTGAAACTGCTGGGAAACCCAAAACATAGACATGCTATGCATTTCTTTATTCTCCATCAAATTTTGTCCTTTAAAAAAAAAAAATAAATTATTTTGGTGTGGGTTTGTTTTAGTTTTTGGGTTTTTTTTGTTTTTTTGGTTTTTTTTTTCTTTCTTCCTGCTCCTTCAGCTAAGCACTTCAGAGGGAAGTCATTAATAGAGAAAGGATTTATAGAGTTACATATTTGGGGTGGGATGTGATGACCCAGTACACAAGCATCTGCTACTGTCTGGGAAGCCCACCCAGCCCAGATGGCTCCATACAGAATGCCCCAGGGACAATGGGGCCAGGTTTGAGAAATGGCTTTTATGCCCTCAGGGCATCTGAAAGGGCACTAGGAGCCTTTGTGTGGGCAAGTGAACATAGTCTTTGGTCTTGATCTCTCTCATTGCCTGTACCTGTGAGGAGTAGCATTGTCAAGAGGCAGGATGTTTGTAGTTTCATCCATGTGTTTGCAGATTGCAACCATGATATAAATGGAGTTAATACTAGGGATTGATTATGCTACTTGCAGTCTGTAGAAAAATCAAATTGAGAGACAGAGGGTTTATTTCAAATGTTTTTTCACTTTCTGCAATATTCATACGTGTTTACCTTTTGCTATTGTAAAAGATCAATTAAAAATAAAAGGATGATCACCATACCTAGGCAAGTTTATTTCCACTGCACCAACATGTGTTGTGAATGTCCCCAGGGTATTTTCTGGACAGTAAAATTGTTAATGGTGCTGGTACTTAAAGCTATAATTAGCTTCTGAAATTAACACCCTTTCAGTTCTATTGTTTCATTTTTGAGTGCAGAGATTTGAGAAATCCTTGGTGTATTGTGACCCTTTGAATAAATTTCCCCAGCTAAAAGAACTGTAGAGTTGTTCAAAATCACTGTTAGCCTGTGAGAGTGCTTAAATCTAAATACTCGAAACTTGTGTCTGCAGCTTTTAAAAACTGATATTCTGTAATTATAACTATCACCTCATGTTGAGGTGGAACCCTCTATGCTCAATTTTATACCCATTGTTCCTCGTCCTATTGCTGGACACTACAGAAAAGAGATTGGCCCCTTTTATCTGACACCCAGATTTCAGTTATTTATACACATTAATAAGATCCCCAGGTTTAAACAGGTCAAAACATGTTTAAACAGGTCAGACTACTTATTCACTGTAGGTCATTCTGGCACTAGAATTGTATAAATTATAATAATAATAATGACACAATGAGTTTGGCTGCTGTCACCAGGTGATCACTTGAAAAGTCAAGAAGTATTTCAAACCTAATGTATTTCAGGTGCTTTTATTTTGTCTGGGGTGCTGAAGAGGTGCATTCAGGATTCTCACCACTCACCATGGCTTGTTTGACAGCTGTGATTCCTTTGCAATTATGTGTCTAGGAATAGATTTCTAATTCCTCTTAGGGCTTTAAGAAAGAAATGAAGGGATTGTGAAAGTCAATGTGACTTATTGCCAGATTGTTAAGAACAAGTCACCTTATTAATACCTGTATATTGCAGGTGACCATTATTTAAGTGGCACATGGCATAGTGTTTCATTACACTTTACTACAGAGTAACTAGTCCTGAGTTACCAGTTGAAAACTGCAAGTGAAGGTTTATTTGTTTGGTTACTGAGGCACATAATGTAAGTCATTATTATGATGGCTGCATAAAACTGACATCCACAATGCTACTATATGCAATTCAATCTGTAGGCTGAGTGCTTACAATAGGTAGCAAGAGATTAGAAAGGGATACAGCTGGGTGCAGGAGGTCACTTTAGGTAATGATTGTACCTTTGCTTCACTGTATGGGAAGAGCCTACTTGGTGTTTCGTAGGTAGAAAGAAAATACTAAGGTAGATGGCTCACTCAGCTCTCAACACCGGGCGTTTCTTGGGGGAAAACCCAACATCTGAAGTGTCGCTAGCAGTACCACAGACATGAATGTCCAGACTGTAGCTTGAGAACAGATTTTTGGTCTGCGTCCCATCTTCTAGGCAGGTAAGAACAGTTACAAATGAAAGACTGGTGTAGAAAATAAATGACATAATTATCCGAAATATTTGGTTGTATTTTCCTGATTTTTCATTTGTTTGGGTTCTCCCTTCATTAGCCCAAGGACTTTTACTCTCTTTTTGCAGTCCCTTTGATGACAATCCCTACAGAAATGAATGGTAAATCCATTGCTAAGTGCAGAGTGGATATTTGAATCTCAGATGTGACACAATGTGCAATGAGGTGATGGGCAAAACCCTTAAAATTCTTTTTTTTTTTTTAATAATTCTCATACACATCAGAGGTTTTATTCATTACATTTTTTCAAATTTACCTGCAGGTTTTTGTAAGCCTCTCAAAAATTGTAAATCAAAGTAGGCTGATTGTAAACACTACACTTCTCACTGGTATTCTTTCCTACAGAGAATGAAATTTGTATCTGTACTAGCGGTTGAAAGACACTTAAATTCTCAGGACTGTCCCTCAGACATTAAGCTGGCTTAAAAACCTTTCACAATAGATGTGTCTTTAAGAGCCAGACATTGCTTAAGGGTTCTTTCACAAAACCTTTTCTGAAGATACCACTGCCTCTCAGCTCTTTGATTCAGGATCAGTGTTTTTAATTATCTTACTCTCATATTCCCTTTATGTTCTTTCTTGGTGCTTTTCTGGGACTTTGAAGAAAAAATGACATTGTAGGTTTGGTTGTTTGTTTGTTTTTTTTTTTTTAATTTGTTTGTTGATTTTAGAAGTGAACCCAATTTCTTCACAGTATCATGATTCTACATTTAGTAGCACTGTATAGTTTCAGTAGCTCATTTGGCTCCCACAGTTGGATTAGTCTGATTTTCCCACCAGTTTGGTAGTCTGATTTTCAACAGATGTTTTAGGGTCATCCTCCTTGTTATGTCTGACCCTCATAGATGACCAGCCAAGTAGGGTTCAGAGTTCAGACCTCTGGGTGATGACCACTTCAGACTTAAAGTTCTTAAGAGCACTAATGAAAGTTTTGGGTTTTTTTCTCCATATCTTTGTAAAGTGGTGTAATGAGACAGCCTGACAATCGATAAGGACTGAGAAGTTAGTTCCCAGCAGCATTGGAATGAATTTACTTAGTCTGGTGGTTGCAAAGGATACTTACTAATATCTCAATATCTTACTGAATTAAAATCTGGGAGATCACGTCTTTTAGAATAGGACAAACCAAACACAGCTAAAGTTGTCAGTGTCCCTTCTGACCGTAGTCTGTATCTAATCCATTTTATGTTTTGTTTAGACAAAGCAGAAGTACTTTGATTCCTAGCTGATAAAATGTTTATATGATATTCAGAATAATTAATGCCATCATTAAAATGCCACTTGTTTTGGAATAATGTGCAACAGCTGTTTTAGCAGCGCACAGTCAGTAGAAGTTTGGGATGTTGCAAAAGAAAGTGAACAATAAAGATGATTTGCTGGGTCCTGCACTTCGGTCACAACAACACCAGGCAACACTACAGGCTTCAGGCAGCGTCTGGAAAGCTTCACAGCAGAAAAGGACCTGGGGGTGCTGGTGGACACTAGCTGAACATGAGCCAGCAGTGTGCCCATGTGGCCAAGAAGACCAATGGCATCTGTATCAGAAATAATGTGGCCAGCAGGAGTAGGGAAGTGATCATGCCCCTGTACTCAGCATTGGTGATGCCACACCTTGAGTACTGTGTTCAGTTCTCGGCCCCTCAACACAAGAAAGACATTGAGTTGCTGGAGTGAGTTCAGAGAAGAACAACCAAGCTGGTGAAGGGTCTGGAGAACAAGTCCTGTGAAAAGAGGCTGAGGGTATTGGGATTGTTTAGTTTGGAGAAGAGGTGGCTGAGGGGAGACCCTATTGCTCCCTACAACTACCTGAAAGGAGGTTGTAGTGAAGTGTGTGCAGCCTCTTCTCTCAAGTAAATAATGACAGGACTGGAAGAAATGGCCTGAAGTTGCACCAGGGGAGGTTTAGACTGGGTATTAGGAAGAATTTCTTTACTGAAAGAGTAGTCAGGCACTGGAACAGGCTGCCCAGGGAGGTGGTGGAATCACCATCCCTGGAGGTGTTCAGAAAACATGTAGATGAGGCACTTCAGGACATGCTTTACTGTCTACTGGGATGGGATGGTGAGGTGGTGGGGTTTTTTTTTTCTTTGTTTCTGTTTTGTATGTTTTGTGTTTTGTTTGTTTGTTTGTTTGTTGATGGTTGGATGCAGTGGTTTTAGAGGTCTTTTCCACCTGTGACAATTCTGTGATTTTTTTTTTGTGTGGTTTTTTTATGTACTGTCCTCATCACTGAGCAATTATCAAACATGCTCGTGCAGTAGTTGTTTTCTAATACTCTTTTTGAGAAAGGGAAATGTATTTACTGTGTAGGTAGGAAACCAACCAGGTTTTATTCCTGTGAATTTATATTTCATTTGGAAAACCTGGAGATAGTAGGACAATGAGAAGTTAGCTCATGAAATGTCACCTATTCTTTGTGTGGTATAGACCTGTAGCAATAACCAAGCATTTTTATTTCTATAAAATTACTTACAATGTCAGTAAGAGACACATCTGTTACGGAATTAATTTGCCAGCAAGCCTTGTATCCAATTAAAAATTTTATGTCTGCCCTTGTTCCAGTTATATATCTCACCAATAAAGCACTTGATATTCCTTTGGAAAAAAATAGAAATTAGAGGTGTTCTTACAGCTTCAGAAGATAACAGAGTTCTCTCTTCAGCATATATGCTTATGAATCCAGAGTATCACTTGCATTACCTGCTGTGTTTCAGCAAATATCCTGCTCTATCAACAGCAGGAGGAAGCCAATGCAGGAGAAATCTGGATTTCACCAAGGCAAGCTTGGCATAAGCTACAACAGAAATAAATACAGGAGATTTTTTGTTTGTTTGTTTCTGAATGGTTCCCTCACATGGAATCAGTTGGGTGATGTTTCCGTTGGCTCCAGCAATGTCAAGGCCATTGATGATGAAAGTTTTGTACTGTTTTTCCCCATCGCTTGGAAAATTCTCTCCCCTCCTCCCTCCCCCCTCAACCAAATCGCTGCCAAGCAAGCAGCTGTGAACAAAATTTCTCATCAAGATGAATTTGAAGTTTTGCATGCTCTGTGGAACAGGATACACAGATACAGCTTTGTGAGAATAACAGTTGAGGGGTGCAAGTCCAGACTCTCTGAATAAAATGCATGCACATGAAATGGATGAGCCTTTTAAGGTGTTTTATTAAATTAAAAGGCATGGGAAAGAATAAAAAAAACCTGCATGCAAACATCATTTTTTCATAGTGATTTTTGTTACCTCAGTCAAAGGTAAGTAATGCAGTTTGGACAGTTTGGTGTCCAGGCTTTGCTATTACAGTCAGCAAAACTAGTGAGTATGAGTGGTATGAGTGCTGCAGTTGCATCTGAGGCACTGGCAGTCCAATGGCTGGAACTGGTATGTAGAATTACAAGCTCAATTGAATATCTTGTAACTTAATTTTGGTAGACATTATCCTTATCAAAGTGTCCTATCAAATTCCATGCATTTTGTTTCAGCCAGGGATTTTTTTAATGGAGTGTGAAAATTCTGTTTTGTTTTGGTTTATTTGTTTGGTTGGGTTTTTTTAATGCAGGAAAATAAATGCAGGATATGAGTGTGCAGCAAATGTGGACACCTATATTAAAGCCATCTAATATTTTCCATGCTTGCAATGGAAATTTTCAGTTGTTTGCAATTTTGACAAGATTTAACTGAGATTTTCCATTACATGTTTCTGCATTATTATTATATTTTGAGGGGAGATAGTGTGCTTAAATGTGTAAATGACATATCAACATTTATACATAAGTTATGACCAGAATAGCTGTGCTTGATTCTCATTCCTCTGCTGTAGCTATAGGGCTTGTAATGTTTTATTACATTTGGTATGTAATATTTCATCTTCTTGAAGTACCTTATCCAAGTGAGACTCGGAGTTTATCAAGGCAGTGATTTTTGTGTCCGATTTATGTAACAATTTTAATGTTCATAGTTAATATTTTATTTTGGTTTACATTCAGGTAAGTTAGGGTGGAATACTGCAAAAGGATATGGAAAAGTCTGTTTGTAATTAAAGGAATACTAATTGGACTTTAGGGACTGTGTGTAAGATACACTAGTCTTTCCCACGGCCACACCCTGAGCATATGATCTTTAACTGAATTCATGGAAACATTCACACTGCTTCCTACAGATTGCAGCTGGCACTGTCTGTAAAAATCTCTGCTTCACAAAGAGCGGAGGATTTTATGTGATAATGTGCAGTGATACATTTCATTCTGCTGCAGTGTTACTATCCAGCTATGAGAAACAGATGGAATGTGCTGTAGGAAGACTGTAATAAGCAATGCAATTATGCAATAATACTGAAATCCTAGCAATGGCCACCCTTGCAGTTCTTGTTCAGAGGATGTGAAACAGTGCAGTGCTTGGCCATCAAGTATGTGTGTGGCTTAGAGACAGCATGCCAGCTAAATTGTTAGATGACCCACCAACTGCTTTTGCTATTTCAAACTTCTAGCATCTTTCCCAGCAGCATCAAGTCTTCAAGTCTAATTTGTCAATGGCACAGAATCACTTTTCTATTAACAGCGTGAAAGTGTAATAGAATGTCAACTGAAATATATTGCCAGTTAGACTGGGGCCTGTTCAGTTTTCAGCAGTTGTTAATCTTTGGTATTAAAAAAAAAAACCAACCCCACAACAAAAAACAGTGAAGACTTTTGAAAGAGACAATTGGAGACTTTCAAAACCTTCCTGGACGTGTTCCTCTGCAACCTGGCCTATGCAAACCTACTTTTATCAGGGTGGGTCGGATTAGATGATCCCCAGAGGTCCCTTCCAACCCCTACTGTGCTGCAATGCTGTGAACTGATGGACAACTTTGAAAAGGGTCAGTTTTCTACTTTCAGGTAAGGACTGATGTATACAATTTGGAAGAAATTGTACGTAAGTGATGTTTCATAAAAGATATATTAAAGTTTTATTTCCGTTAGTGCTAAAGATTTCTACTTAGATACTCTACTTATTCAGACTAAAAACTGGTCTTCATGTAAAAGAGAAAGTATTCTTTTAAAAGTAAATGCACATTGTCAAAGATAATTGATAAAGATCACCACATAAATGTGTTCTAGTTGATTGAATATGGCTTTAGCTGTCCAAACAGTCAACGGTGCCTTTTGAGGGACTGTGTGTAACACAATAAAAGTTTTGAGACACTCATGTTTATACTCATGCCAGTTGTTTTGTGATCTCCACGTATACTTTCAAATCAGTATAAGGAATATATAGGGCAAATACTGCAAGAGCGGTTAGTGTAGTCACTTGTAGTTTGTTTCTTGTTTCAAAGCTTCTCATTTCTCGTTTTGTTAAACTGATTGATTAGTTGCTATGAGCCTGTAATTAATTTTTAAACTGACTCTAACAGCTCTACCAAATTGTTTCTTCACTCCTGGGTGCTTCAGTCTGTGTCACAGTTCTGGTTATGTTCATGTTCCCATGGGTATGATAGAGTGTGTGTGAAGCTGAAGGGAATTCCCCCTTAGAAGACTTTGAAACGTTGGTGGATGGTATTTTCTTCAATTTGTCAACACTGATGTTAACTCAGATTGACAAAAAAAAAATGAAAATAATGTAAAATATCATTGGCTGTAGCAATATTTTAGTACATGTCTTCTCTTGAAGTGCATGTAGGTAGAGGGTAGAAAAACTTTTTTGTCATTTTGCCACTTTATGGCTACCTTACAATGATTTCTGCAATTAGTTTGTGAGAAGAAGAGTTATGTATAAAAAGAAAAGCTCTGGTTATAAACTTAAAGATGAAAGCTTTGATACTGTTGTGGTTTTAATGTCTCCTTTGAGTATGTGCATCCATTCTTTTCTGCCATAAGAAGTTATTCACAAGCCTCTGCTGGTCTTCACTGTACTGAGCACGGGCCCTTGGAAGAGAAGCCCTGTGTCTCTGTGGGTCTCAAGAAGATATGCATATACTGGTATGCAGCTATAGGCTTTAAAAATATATATAGTATGTAATTTCTTTTCATACTCTTGAGATTAATTTTAACTGCTTCTGATGTTTAACTTTCTTGAGTCTCACAAAGTCCTTTATAGCTACCATACTCTGTGTGAGCCAGTATGAAACATTTGCTGCTAAAATGCCATTTTGGGAATAAAACAGATGAAGAAACATAGGAAAGATGGGAAATATCTGTAGCTAATTAACAGCAAAGGAGACAAGCTTCAGAACACTAGAATTCAAAAGGCTGGTTTTGGCTGTTGCTTGTTCTTGGCTTTTGCAGCAGGACAGATTAGTAGTTTTCATAATTTAGCACAGTATAACATGTATTGTCCTATATTCAAAGGGTGAAATATTCCAGATCCTGCACTTTTGACTTCTGGCATGTGAAATTTTAGGTTTAAGAGGAAATATTCTGAACTGTAGTGACTTAGGTTGACCTGGTAAAGGCTTTGAAGTAGCTAGCAGTTTATTTTGTTTTGAATGGGTATATCAAGCTGAATTTTTCTAAAGCTGCCTTAAATTTACCTGAACTTTTTTTTGATTAAAAAATGCATCAGAAATATCCCGTGAGAGGAGATGTTGATATTTGGAATGAACTTCCCATCTGAAATTTCATTCTCAGCCAGATGAAAATTACTGCCAGTGAAAAGAAAACTGCTTTGGGGATATTTTAGTTCTTTGTAATATGTTGTTTTGGTTTTGTTTTTTTAAAGAAAATAAAAGAAATAAATTAAACACAATATCAGAAGATTGTATCGCGTCTGACATTTCGATGGAGAAATTTCCATATCTATATTTGGTTCATCAGTTCTACTCAAGTCATTGACCAATAGTGAACCCAAAATTAGGACACCGGTTCTGATGCAGTGGCTGCAGCAGGACTCTGTTTATGCTGGCATGAGCAGCTCCCTTTCCTGGCCACCTGCTCCTTCCCCATCCTGCTCCGAATTGCTAGTGTGGCATGGTTCACCTAAAAATGAAAATATGATTTAAAACCCCAAATTAGTAAAACTTAAAAAACCCCACAAAGCTGAATGAGAGAATGTTTGTGTATATTTGTGTGTAAATATTCTCATTTCTAAAAGTGAATCTAGAAGAAAATGATGTAAAACCTGTGAGTTTCATAGAATATGCTGAACTGGGCTGGGGCCAGTGGGGAAAACGCCCGAGTGGTAAGCTCTGAAAAAAACAAAAGTCTCTATCCATTTTGGTTAACCCATTCTCCCATTCCTATTGCTTTGTTCTGACCCTAAGAGAAGTCTTTGAACTGTGGAAATGCCGTTCTTGTAAAATTAGCACATGTCAATGAAGAAATAAGAAAAAACTTTTTAAAACTCAGCCAGTTGAGAAAATTACTTCATGCTGTAAACATTTTCACAAAGAAACCTTTGGATCTCTTTTGAGTCATTACTTGGTAAACAGGATCAAACAGAGTAATTCACATAAAAACACTGACTGAAAGGGATACACAGAGCAGCAGTTCACTCTGCAGCATTTAAACAGCAGTGTCTGGGGAAATAAAAGCCTTAAGATATTATTATGAAAGTGTTAAGGTTTCTTTGATGAATTTATAAATTTATACTGCCATTGTTTTCATTCAGAAGGGTAATAATTTTGCTTGGAGGTGGAGAAATCTTTAGAGGAATATGCCATATTTTTGATATACATCAAAGAATCAGAATATCTCACACTGAAAGGGACCCATATGGACCACATCCAACTCCCTGCTCCTCAAAGGACTACCTAAAACTAAACCACATGACTAAGATTGTCAACCATATAGGATTCTATCTAGATAACTATACTCCCTGGGTTTTTTTGTTTCTTCCCCCCACCACCACCCCAGGGTACATTTCTGTTTTTAGTATCAGCAGGTGCATGCTGAGGAAAGCAAGATGGGAAACATTTTTGCTTTCTCTAAACTGGGGCATGTGGCTGGGGTCCTTTGTTCTCTCCCTATAGTAAAGAAGGCAATGTCTGCTCTTATTTATGGGCTCGCCCCAAACCCTTCAGCATTTCCATTCTTCTCCTAAAATCTGTAAGACATTCATTGTTTTTGATATGCATCTGAAATGAAGCAATAGAATTTGGGCTCAAGCAGGAAGTTTCAGTAACTTTGGTGACATACTTGTGATACTTTGCTATATTATGTAATTGGATTTGATGTCACATCAGTAACACATCCCTATAATTCTGGGGGTTTGGCTTATGAAGTTTTGCTGCATATGTCTGTGGATACCTTGCTCCAGTTTCAGTTATGGATGTGTTTTTTTAATTATTGTTGAACATGAGGAATACAGATTGGCAAATGAGGCATTAAAATATACCTAATAGGAATGTGAGAACTCTCCAACTTTTTCATAGCATGAAATCCATGGAAAGAGAGAATGTCATGAGCAATCCCTTTGCATTTAAGATAACATGTTCATTGGAACATCCTTGCCAGACCATGGCAGTTGCTTTGGAGGAAGAGAAATTTCAGGAAAGTTCGCTGAATGCATTTTTAAGTACATTTTTAACTTACTATAGCAGGAAATTAATATGATTTAAAAAAGAGAAGAACCAGCACTAAATCATCTTAATCTATCGGTTACTGGAATTTAATCATTCATTATTCTGCTGTCATCTTCATTTCTCTTAATAATCTTTTATAGGATGTTTGATAGTGGCCACTTCAGCATTTTCACAGATAAATTTGTTGAGCAGCCTTCCTTCTAAGTTTCTTTCTGCTTGAATGAATGCTACAGAATTTAAGTGCCATGGCTTAGAGAACATTGAACTCAACTCAGTTAGTTATGCCTAATATCATGTGTAGCTATATTGATGGATTTTGGGCATCAAGGTAGAGTTTGCATTAGGGCTATGGGGTGAAAAGGATTAAGCTTGTAAAGCATAACAAGTTCTTACAGTATGATAGTCAAATAGATTTCACTGAAAAATCTGGAGGCGTTAATAACTGTAAACTGTTGGAAATCACAAATGCATCTCTGAGAATGAGCAGTGTCAGTCTGACAGTTAAGTTTGCTTTGCCAGAACCTGTTGTCTTCATTTAACAATTAGTTCCTCAAGAGGGAAGCATTTTGGGTGTCGGCATCACTGTATAAGACAGTGTAAAAAATACCATCATTTAAAAAATGTCAGTAATGGGGGAAATATTATCCTGAGGTTTTTTTTTATTTTGTTAAAGTATGTAAAGAAGTGTGTTACTAGGGAACTGATTTATGAAGTAAAGGTTGTTTTATGTTAGCTGCCAGCTCCTGCTCTCTCATTTTAGGTTAGAACTAAGAAAGTTATACTGTATTGCTCTATCACACTCTGAATTTTCTGTTTAGAAGACAAAATAATCAGTACTTTAGGCAGAAAATAGTATAACCAGGAAAACACTGTGAAATTATTTTGGAAATGTGAATTATTATTTCTCTTACTTATCCTAAATAATTTTACTTTGATTTTATATTTTTGACACTCATATGATGCTTTTATTTAGCACAGTTAAATATTCTGCTGAATTGTAACTATAACTGTAATTTTAGAGTCTTTGCTTATCTTCCACGTGCAATCGCAGCATTTGCTACTGCTGCTTTCATTTGTTTTTAAGTCAATAGAAAGTTTATCATATTTGAGGAGGAGGCATAGAGCCTTCATAATTTGTAGGAACAAATTTGTAGGACCATTGTAAGCACAGTGGTGAGAAGACCAGTCTATGTAAAAACAAGGACGAAATATTCTTACCTCTTTTAGAGAAATCCTGTTTTAAAGAGCCGAAATTAGTGTGATGAACAAAGACACAAAAAAACATCTTAGCTCTGCAGTCTGCATGTGCAGAGAAGTAAAGTTGCCCTAGTGCAAAAATTGCAGAATATTCCAAGGGAAGAGCCTTGTGGATGTTTCCTTCTCCAAACTCTCATTCAGAGGATGTTGTCGTGGTTTTTTTCAGGTTGTTGGTTGGTTGGTTTGGTTTTCAACTGTGTGCTGCTTCTCAGGATAATTTACAATGTCACCCAATCCTGTGAACTGAAAAGAAGAAGAAAAGTGTTACAAACCAGTAAGGTTCCCTCCTCCCCAGAAAAAACTATCACCACTGTCACTCGATGAGAGGTTCTTATGATTTTAGGTATTATTAGAACTGGCCAAGAGTGTTGTTAATTTCTGGTAGTAATTTCTTTTGGGTGCAAGAGGCAAAATTTAGCTGAATGGTAGCCAAAAGCTATTAATGGGGAAAAGTACACAGGAGTAATTCAATCTGTGTAATCTTACCTACAGATGGTTCTGTGATCTCTGCAAGACCTCTGTCAAGCAACTAGAGTGATGCAAAAACAAACCCCCAGAAAATCTGCATGCTAATAGAGAGAATAAAACAAGTGAAACACCTTTGTGAATTAGAACTAATTTTCTACTTGCAGTAAGCCTGAGACCTCGAGACGTGCCTAGTCTGGGGTCCAAGGAAGAAACAGCAAGTACTTTCTCATACTAACGTACCTTCTCATAGTAATATTATGATCAACTTGTTAGAAAATAATAGAACAGTCCAACTGAGATATGCCACTATTTCTTCATTTATTTTAATTCTCAAGAAGAGAGTGAATGCCATTGTGCCACGACTGCTCCTTAGGAAAAAAGTCCTGGAACAAAAGGTAGATGGAGGGACGTTTCATTGTGGCTTTTTTTATAATCACAGAATGTTAGGGGTTGGAAGGGACCTCAAAAGGTCATCTAGTCCAACCCCCCTGCCAGAGCAGGTTCACCTAGTTTAGGTCACACAGGAATGCATTCAGGTGGGTTTTGAATGTCTCCAGAGAAGGAGACTCCACAACCTCCCTGGGCAGTCTGTTCCACTGCCCTGTCACCCTCACCGTGAAAAAGTTTCTCCTTATGTTTACATAGAACCTCCTACATTCCCGCTTGTACCCACTGCCCCTTATCCTATCATTGGATGTCACTGAGAAGAGCCTGGCTCCATCCTCCTGACACTCGCCCTTTACATATTTATAAACATTAATGAGTCCCCTGAAGAGGAGACTCTTTTCTCCAAGCTAAAGAGACCCAGCTCCCTCAGCCTTTCTTCATCAGGGACATGTTCCACTCCCTTGATCATCTTTGTGGCTCTGCGCTGTACTCTTTCAAGCAGTTCTCTGTCCTTCTTGAACTGAGCGCCCAGAACTGGATGCAGTATTCCAGATGTGGCCTCACCAGTGCAGAGTAGAGGGGGAGGAGAACCTCTCTTGACCTACTAACCACAGCCCTTCTAATACACCCCAGGATGCCATTGGCCTTCCTGGACACAGGGGCACATTGCTGGCTCATGGTCATCCTGCTGTCCACCAGGATCCCCAGGTCCCATTTCCCCTATGCTGCTTTCCAGCAGGTTAGTCCCCAGCCTTTACTGGTACACGGGGTTGTTCTTTCCCAGAAGCAAGACTTGCCCTTGTAGTATTTCATTAATTTTCTCTCTATCCAGCTCTTCAGGCTTATGTCTCCATAATGCCTACATGTATGTGAGCAGTGCTGTGGGTTCAGAGAATGAGATGTCTGAAGAAACTCAGCTTGTTTGTAAACTTGGGGGCTATTTCCTACAGTACTTCGCATGGTTTTTATAAGAGTACTGCATATCTTTTCCTAATTCCTGATTAGGAAGACCTGTGGAGGTCTTCAAGTGCCCTATAAACTCTTCATTCTGCAGTGTGAAAAGAGACCTCAGTTTATCCCTTTGTAGGCCACTGAATTTCTCAGATGTACTGTTTGCAATGTTCCCTCTTTACAATGTTGTTTGCTACCAGTTAGTGGAACACACAACAGTCTGTAGTACTTGAACATACTTAATACTTTGAACTCCTAATGAGTTCAAAATAGTATTAGGAGTTTTTTTATTATTACCTTTGTTCCGTTTTTCCTGACATGTCCCCATCTGATTTGAAGAGAGGAGGTCACACTGAGGGCTTGAAAGAATAACTGCAAGTGAGGATAGGTATGTCATCTTATAGCAGTTCCATTAGCATAACAATTGGGTTTTACCAGTGTTTTAAACCATTATAGTAAGTTAAGCTTTGTTTATTGTAAAATCCAGAAATATAGGGGTCTGATGTATTTGGTTAATAGATCAGTTCCTTCAGGTGAAGGAGAATACATCTGAAAATAAACAAGCCCTGTCACGAGCAGAATGAAGACAATAGAGCAATGAAATCTCTTGGAAGCTGTGAAGAGTTTATGCTTCTGTACTGTAGAAATTGTCTAAGGGAGGATCAAGCTATTTTGATCTCCTGTCTCACCTGTTTTAGGAGTCTGTAACTGCTGATGCCTGCATCTTAATTCACAGTGGCAGTGAACAGGGAATTCTAGTGGTGTGAAACTGTGCTATCCAGAGTTCATTAGATTTGTTCCATAGCTATTATTTTTGAGCATTTGTAACCCTGTAATTATTAGGAGGATGAGGTAATTCCCACACATACAGCTATGGGCTGTTATGTGATACCCTCAAAGCAGTTTGGTCCAAATCCTGGCAAAAGCGGTTCCCTCAGAAATGGGGGCATTTTACCCAATTATGACGATTTCCAAATTGCCCTGAGTTGCTCTCTAAGGTAAGTGTGGAGATTTTGCAGTCCACTTGCAGGACTAAATGAATTTGGTGTGTATTCATGCTCGGGTGTTACTGCTCACTTGCAAAGCCCTTTAATTATATAAGAATCTGCCCCTCTGTGGGCAGAGTATTTCCCAGAAAGCTTATGCAAGTGGAGATATAAGTGAAGGCTCTATCTGTAATTCCATTTGAGGCTACTGTCTTTTTTTCTGTGTACTAGAGCAATTCAAATTAGGAATGCTTGAAAAGGATTGGGCATTTTCCTACTTGTTGATTTTGCCTGTATCTTGGGCTGAAACAACCAAACATTGCCTGGGGTTTTAAATACTTTTGAGTTGTATGCCTCCCTCCAGAAAGAACCAGAAAAAAACAAAATAGCGTGTGTAGCTATTTCTGGGAGATATTGCAACAAAACCAAATCAGGAAGTGATAGAACACTGCGGGGTAGGGGGTTATATGTGGGGATGGTGGTGTTTGTCAAGAAAACAGCCATGCTGATCCCCATTTTCAGTCAGAGAAGAAGGCTATACCCATGTATTTGCACATGTTCAACTTTAGTGTTGCAAGATTATAACACACTGCAAGATATGTCATTTATACTGAAAACATTTGGGGGGTTGTTTGGTTTTGATTTTTTTTTTTCCTGGATAAATAAAATATTACCAATTAGTGAAAAATGTTTGTGCGTGTGTATTAATGTACATGCAAGGACATAAGTAGACTCTCCCTCCTACCCCACTCCTACAGAGTTTTATTCTGAGCTAGAGTCAGACTTAAGGGCAACTGCTTAAGGTAGAAGCTGTCTGTGGTTTTTCTTTTGTACTAAATGCAGTCAGGTGATTAAAGTTCAAAAAATGATTTTTCTTGCTGACTACTTTTTTTAACCCTTTTGCTGTATCATTGAAATGAGAAGTGTCTGGAGCTCAGCAAGGATGACATTTATTCCTGAGTGTACGGGAAAAGGTTAAAAGTAGAAACAGCTGATGAGACAGGATGGCTCTGTAGAGAAAGCAGGAGGAAGAGAAACGTGAACATCTGTTAAAGCTGTATCAGTGACTATTTTGGCTAAGTTCAGCTCACAGTTCCTTCTGAATTCCTTCTGCAGTAGATGTCACTGCTATCAGTGACAAACACGATATGGGCCTTTGGAGTATCATTAATTTGGGTAACAGAGACTGCAATAAAGAGGAAAAACAGGCTGTTCCGTTTTTTATCTTTTAAAGTTAGCCCAGTCTTCAACACAACATGCACTAAAAATAAAACTGAGATTTTGAAGATCTGATTTGCTGTTGCAACTCAACATTCTCTTCCCATAGACATTCCTTTCACTGGGAAAATACTTAAGCTAGAGGACTGCTCCTAGTTGCAGTTCTGTGTCCACTGACTTACAGTTTCATTCAGTATTCACAATGTAAATCATGGTCCTGCTGGCTTTTGTTCAGCTGCCCACTGTCACAGAGCGGAGCCTGGGAGTTCTGGCTGAGCTTCCACCACCTTTTCCCTTAAGCTAACATGCAATACACTCAATCTAATACAAGTGTCCTCTCTTCCACACAGTAGACTTGTCAAAGATGTTTAATAGCAGAAGGACAACTTGGGAAGCATTATTATTTAAAGAAGCCTAAGAATGGGTCCCATTTATTATTAATTTATTTTCCTTGTGCACGTAATACCTCTCAGCCCTGAGAAGGAGAGAACTTTCTGAGAATTATATTTGCTTTGCATCTCATCAGAACAGATGATTAGCGGAAACAGCCTAACTTTCTTTGCAGTACTGACTTGCTACCTCAAACAATGGACTATGTTGCTGTCCATTCTTGAGAATGCTTTTCATTTTCCTATGAAAGTTCTTGTCTAAACCAAATGGAATAAATGTTGAGTGAATTAACCCATGTAGTGATGCAAGAAATGCTTTCCTGAAGTCCAAATAGGCATCTGAATGATCTTGATCCTGCATTTTGTAATTAAGTCCAAAAGTAGTGATCTGTAGGAAAAGGGTATTTTGCTTTCTATTTAAGTGGTTTGTAGTTAGAAAATGTGAGAAATGAGTGGAAAGCATAGAGTGAATTATAGACTTGACGTAACCTTTTATCTCCTGGGAAGAATTAATAATTTAGCAATGAATACTGGAATAGTTGATAGGAAATGTCTACAGAACTACTAGATATCAAAAGATTTGGACCATTAAAGAACTGAGCTAAGGAGTGACTTAATATTGTGAAACAGAAATAACTGTGGTCTGTGAGACGAAGTGGATAAATTCTGCCTTTCTTTGTATGATATTATATCTTTTGATAAAATAAACAGGGCTAAGTGAGGGCAATATTTGAATATGTATTTTAAATTTGCCATCCAGCTTCTGCTTTAGCATAAGGAATTTTGGAACTATTCTAGAGAAAATTATTTTGCATTTTTGTATACATATATAGAAAAACATGCACTAAACTGTGGTTGCTGTGTTCTACTTGACCATTTTCTTTGCTTGTCCTGTGCACATCATTTATGGGTTTTTACCCTGTGCAGATGTGTTTTGGCATACTTTGGAGAGAGATTACTCAATTACTGTACAACCAAGTAGTTAATTCCAATATTATTGGAAGGCCAGTGTGGTTTTATTTCCTCCCGGTAAACAGACACAACTATAAATGAATGAAACTTGTGATAGGTTGGAATTAATCTCCTTTGCCCCCAGTTGTCATGCATTATGTCTTTGCTAATTTAGGTATCTCCATTTGTATTTAGTTTTCAGTCAATTTTTAATCAATACATATAGATATTTAGATTTTTCTTTAGCTAACAGGTAGTGTTTTATACAATTGTCTATTCACTGTCGTTCTCATCACATGTGGATTTTCCAAAGAAGTGTTAGCTCAAACTAAGAATATATTTCATGTATGCTAATTGGTCTTCCTGCTAGAGTTTTAAGAGCCTTCAGAACAGCATATTTGAATTACCTGTGCAATTTTCAGCAATCAGTGTTATAGGAGTGCATGGCAGTGGTAAAAATAGAGTGAAGATTACTGCTACAGTTTTAGCCTGGGTTAAACAGGCACAACAGTAACCGAGTTTACAACACGTTTCTTGTATTTATGCATCAAGCTGTATAATAAACCGCAGAGATTTCATATTCTGTAGTCGGTATATTCTACAAAATGCCATTTATTTTACTATAGTAGTGCTAAGAGGACTCGGTGTAAGTAGGAGATGTAGAGTGCTTGCTTTTAGTGATTTAAGAGCTTTTTTAAAAGGATGGGCTTTTTGTAAAATTATTCTCAGTTGTTGGTCATCCAGCAGTCTCTTGTAGTGTGTGACTGATGGATAAGAAAAACTTACAAAGACAGGAGCAAGTGTGATCCAAGGGAGAGCATAGCTTGGGTCAGGAGGCAGGTTTGTGTGTAGGTACTTGGCTCTCAACAGCCTTCTGGATTTGGTAGCAGTGGGATCTTTGAGCTAGGTACGTGAGGGACCTTTGTGGTACATGAGGTTTATATTTTAAGTAGCAGTGTACTATTTGTAGTGAATTAATCTGTACAAGGGAACTAAACTCATTCATATGTGATCCCCTTTATTTTGACTAAGAGTGTCATCAATGCTAGTACAGCAAAATAATTAGATTTTGAAAGGTGGTTTAGTTGTAATAACTAACTCTAAATGTGGAGAGGTCTTCTGCTACCATGTAAGTTGAAGAGAAGCTCTTATTTCAATTCCAGGATCAACTTTGTGATCTTCTCAGGATACTTCCAGACACAGTGAAATATTGCATGGGAAGTCTCTTAACGTCCCTTTCTTTTGACTGAGTTGTTACAACAGTGTTACGCTTAATAGATGGTCTAGGTGCTTAATAGATAATACTGTATGTTCTGTTTTAAGTGCATTTTACACTTCAAGAATCAATACCAAGAATAGTCTGTACTGTAAGGTGATAATAGTTGCATTGTTCTGTTTTACTTCAAACTACAGATAAAGTAACTAGTTTACAGCTACTACAGATACAGAAACTACTTTACAGCTCACAATTAATTCTTGCATTGCCATTGTCATCCTTGCAAAGTTGTAACTTCAGGATAAAATGACTGCTTGCTAGATCAGTTTGTCCAGAAATGGCAGAAGCAAAAATCAGCAGCTATGAAGAGAACAGGGAAAAGTTGTTTATGTGTGTGTTTGAAAGTCTAAGTCTACCCTAGAAGAAACTAACCTGCAGTTTGCTATGGTTGCCCAAAGGCAGAGATGTCAGTGAGTCAGCTCATATCTCAGGGCTAATTGCTACATACCTGTTAGAGCTGATACCAGCTACATGGCTGAGGCATACCCTCTAGAGAATTGGTGTTAGTTGAGGCAATGGAAGCGGCAGTGGAGGAAAAAATCCTGTTGCTAGAATTCACTACTGTTGGACTGCATTTTTTTTCACATCGTATTGTACATCTCCATGTATATTGCAGAGCAACACTATGTAAGAATGAAAATTGAGGAGACGTCCATTGATTTGTTTTAATTCAGAAAGAAAATATGAAGTCTTTTATCAGTTTTGGCTTTCATGACTCACTAATTTTCTTCTTGTTTTTTTACATTGCAGTTTGAATTAATTCAACTACAGTATAAAATTCACTGCACCGGACGTAAAAATGACAAGAAACGGGATCATATTTTTGCTGCTGTTCTTATCAGTTACTCTGGTCAGTCTTAAGAATTGTTTTAATCACTTCCAGTTTTAACAAGTGTGTACAGAATACCACAGGAATGTGGAAATGCAGAAACAATTAATCTTGAGCTCAAATGTAGTTCCTCACGGCAGGATCTTTATCTGCCTTCCGTTCTCCTTTTAATTTGTGTGGTAAAGGAATAGAAATAGTATTTACCTTCGCTGAACACAGCATATCCTTTGCTAGCAGAGAACTCTACAGTAACAGTTGAGAAGTGATACATAAGCAGTACAATGCAGACCCCAGAAACGGTGGAGGAGTCATCTAACTCAGTTTCAGATGACATCCTTGGAACTTTTAACTTCTCCCCTTGTATGACAGTGGTACAGTATTTCAATCTGCAGCTTTGTTTTTCCAGGAAGTTTAGTAGCTTCCTGTAAAATATTTATCTTCTTTTAAAAATACCCTTAAAAGGTTTCAGGTTTGATCAAGATCCACTTTCTTAAGGTTTGAGTTTAAATTCTTTTTTAATAACTGTAAAAGTGGATCTCATGTCTTCTGAATACCTTCTTGTATTTCAAGGGTTGACTTTATGGCTCACAAGACTATAGAGAAACCAAATGGCTCTAAAAAAGCCTAAAGTTTCAGTGCATACAGTATATGGAAAGTCTCTTTTCATAAAGGATCATTTTTGGCCTGATTCAAGTGCCTTTTAGACTAATATAACTTTAATATATTTTATTGGATTTTGCAAAAACTCTTTACAGGGTTCTGACTGTCTCAGTGCTTTCTGTGTGTTTTTCCATCATTATTTACAAATCTTGCAGATAGTTACTCCCCCACATTCATTCAGGAGATACTTGTCAAGATTCAGTAGAAAGAATAATTGCTAAATTAACCAGAACACCACAAAATGGTATTGTCAGTAGTAAGATTTGAAGATCATTTTCCTTCTGTAAAATAATATTTATAATATTCAAATTACAATATTTAAGAAGATTGAAGTTTAAGAAGTTTATATTGCAGTTTGTACGTGACTTGCTAAAAAAAAGTCTTTTTCCTCTTAGTTTTTTGCCACGGCTATACCATCTGAAGGGCATCAGAATATGACAGAGGACTTCATTCAACTGAGTGTTACACGGAATAAAATTATGACAGCACAGTATGAATGCTACCAGAAAATTATGCAAGATCCTATTCATAGGAAAGAAGGTAGAGATTCTTTTTTTTACGAGGTTTTACAAAGGCAAATGGTCACCAGGTATAATTATGGTAATTCAGGATCCTTTAATTATATTCATTTCTTGTCTAAGTAGCAATCATTTTTCAGGCTGTAACTGTATTTGTACAATTTTTTAGAAATGTCACTTTGGGATTCACGAAGATAAAGCAATATGTTATATTACCTGCCCATAGCACCACTTCTTCTAGAATAAAATGTTAGTTTAAATGGATACCGAGGTTAAAAAAGGGTGACTAATTAATCTTACTGCTTTATTTCACTTCATGCTTTTACAGTACCTCTGTCTCACTTGTTGCATCTGCCTGCACATCTTTAAGAATTGCAAGTATCTGGATGCACAGAATTTCCCTGCTCTGAGGGTTGTGCTATGGTCATTAATGCTTTTTCTGCTAACTCAGTCAGAGCTAACCTCAGTAACTCTGTGACTATATTCACTGTTTCTGACTTTATAACTTCTGGAAACATTGAATGGCTTTTGAGGCAAGAAGAGGTAATTGCTTTCTTTTACAATGAGGTTATTTTTCTCTTCTGAAATGATTCCTTGGAGGAACTGAATGTCTGGAAGT
The DNA here is from genome assembly GCA_033439905.1 of Ceryle rudis. Lineage (NCBI taxonomy): Eukaryota > Metazoa > Chordata > Aves > Coraciiformes > Cerylidae > Ceryle > Ceryle rudis. The sequence continues at coordinate 130,299 of JAAGNO010004028.1, read as the reverse complement.
CAGAAATGGATATGAGTATGACAGTGTAAGTTTATGTCCAGCCCAGGGCATCACAGCTTCAGAAGGGTCTGGACAAATTGGAAAATCTTCAGATGAGAAGAGGAAGAATTACACGACGTTTGAAAAATGCAGCCTTTGAGATGTGGGCAGTATTACATCTTAAAAAGAAACCTGAAGGAAGATACTAAAAACATCTTCAAATTTGTAGAGAGGGTCAGCCATTTAGCATGCCTTTTGGGAAAGGATTTATTTATAAAACCCAGGAGAGGTTTATTTTAGATGTTAGAATTTGTCTGAGTGCAATGAGGCATTGAAACAGGCTCTTGAGGGACACTGTGGATTCCCTTTCCCTGGAGCACTTAGAGAAGTGTCTGTCCACAATGACAGAAGCAGGCTCAGCTCTGCCTGACTCGGAGGAGCTGTGTCTGCCTCCCAGGCAGGCTTTCTGATGGCTTCTAAAAGACCACCCTGATTCCAATGAACTAATAAACACATGTATAGGCTTGGTATAAATCCAAAATGTAAATAAATTCAGTAAAATGCTCTTTTCAAGCTTAAGGCTCTCTGTTAATGTGCATTATTTGGTCTGAATTGATTTAGGTTTTTTTTTTTTGCCTACTGTGCTGTAGATCTGAGGTTTGTAAATTGTAGATGTAGACCATTTCAAGGTGAATGATGGATTTTAAAATATATCTGAAGAAATATACATATAAGGAACTACTCTATTACGTGGAGTTTTAATTAACTACTGCCAAGTCTTAGGTTTCTATTGTCTTTTTTTTCTCATTGCTGCAAGTGAGGAGCTTACCTCCTGCAGTCTTACATCTTCCTTTTGAAAAGCAATTATGAAAGAAGGGTTGTTATTTTATTATCAGGTCTCTACTTGTTTGTAGGTCCTTATTGTAACAGGACATGGGATGGCTGGTTGTGCTGGAGTGATGTTGCTGCCGGAACTGTGTCAGTACAGCGCTGTCCTGACTATTTTCAGGATTTCAACCCATCAGGTAGGTGTGTAGAGGCTTCTACTTCTTAAAAGAAAATATGAGGGTTTGGGTGCTTGATGCCTCCTGTTTGCCCTATCCAAGTCACTAAAGCTCCAGAATTTCAAGCCTGTTATTTGCATTTTCCCTTTATCACATAGTAAACTGACGAGTTACTACTTTTCTTTTCTAAAAGATGTACTTGAGGCATTCTGTAGATTAGGAAATAGAAACTGAAGTTAGATCACTTTTTTTTTTTTCCCTCTTAGAGACCAGCTTTTTTCTCTGATAGACAAGCAGAGATATGATTTATTCTTTTATCTCAATTTAGCAGTTGAAGTTGGCAAGAGTTTCTCTTACAAGTGAATCTTTTCATGTTTCTGTTGGCTAAACTTGGCATCTGTGAGCATGTGGAAAATGTCACAGATTTCCACTCTTCTCTCTTTCTGCTGCATTTGGTATTTCCGAGGGTCCTTTCATGCCTCTTTCTATTTCATGATAGAACTCATTATGTGGTCCTAGAAATTTTTCAGTTTGGTTCTTGAGCAGTTTGTTGATGTTTTCCTGCCTGTCCAATCCTAATTTACAGTGGCAGTATGTCAGACTTCATTTTAGATCTTGAATGCTAAACAAGCCATTCAAATATTCTTGTCACTTCATCTAGTAGTTTTTTAATAGTTAGTTTGATAAATTTTGATACTTACTGGATTGGAGGAGGGAAACCTATTTGTTTTCTCAAGAAGAAACACTTCATCAGTTGCCCTTGCCAAGCAAAAACAATGGTCTCCAGTTTCTCAGAATTCATAGTAACAAGCAATGTCTCTCTAGTCATATTAATAAAGCTGTCACTTGTTTGCCAATCTTTCTTCATTAAATACTAGGCATCTGGAAATAGAACTTTAGTGCTGACTGTTGTGTTTTTCTTTTTTGTGTTTCTTTCCATCTACTTTGACTGTAGAAAAAGTTACAAAGATCTGTGATCCGAGTGGGAATTGGTTTAGACACCCGGAAAGCAACAGAACGTGGACAAATTATACCCAGTGTAATATCTATACACATGAAAAAGTGAAGGTAGGAAAGGAATGAATGCATGTTATGAGTGTCAAGAAACTGATCTGAAAATTTTCACAGATTTCAAAGCTAGAGTGGCAGCAGAGTTGATACAACATCCAAATGCAAGAAGGCGGCAGCGTGTTGAATAAAAAGGATGAACTGTGCAAAAGAGAGTCAAAAAAACCCAACCCACCTGCTTTGTACTTTACAGCTGATTTCAACCACTTGAATAATATGATTTTTTTGGTCTTTTTTAATGATATTTTTGTTTCTGTATATTTGAAATGTGTAGGTCCTCATACTTGTTTAGGTCATCCACACTCATCTACTGATAAGCAAAATGTATGCTTTATAAGAGCAGAAAACTTTATGTTTGGCTCTGTAATTTTGAAGCAGGCTCCAAGTTCAGCGGAACTACAGGAGGTCTGCACACCCCTGGAAGGTGTGCCGACTGCAGGGACTTATCCAATTAACTCAGAGCAACAGATTTTCAGCAGGTGCACAACATCCAAAGTTGTGCTTGGGATTAATACATCTTTAAAGCAGCTTTAAGTAGAGTTCAGATGTGTTGATTGTTTGGGGTTTTTTTTCCCCCCACTGTGAAAAGCAGATCTAATCTTTTCTTTTTTAGAAAAACATAGGCAAGCTGTAATTGAGTGGCACAGGACTTTTGGAGGCCAAAGGGAAGTAAATTATGAGAAGCGTTAGGAAGAGTTTGTTTTTCCTTTTGATCTTTTTCCTCCTCCTGGCTCCCAAAATGGCATTTGCTAAGTTTCTGAGATATAAAGCTGCTCACATGAATGAAAAACGTGCACTTCCAGGTTATTTAAGTGAAATTTGGTAATCATCCAAAATAATCTCAGGCCAGGTGTCAAAAATGCTTTGAGAAAGTTGTCTTCTATATATCAAAGGTAGACTCTATGCACACTTATACTTATGTGGGTGTATGTATATATGGTATTTTTATAGACTTCACTTTATCTTGAGGATGCCCATCTATTGACAGATTTAGAAAAATAAAAATAAATTAAAAAAATCTGGTAAGCTTCCAAATGCCCTCTTTCTGAGATACTCTGTGATGTGAGGATATAATGGGTAAAGCTGCATATTGTGCTCCTACATGCAAAAACCTGTGCACTAATACTATGTTTATGAAATACTCAGTCATGGGAAGAAGCAGTAAGCTGGAACTCTAAATGCTCAAGAGCTAGGAATATAAAATGCAGGTCAAGATAGACTGTAAATAATTTGGGACCTGATAGAAAAGAGCTCAATAATAGCAGATTATGGCAAGAAGACTGACATTTCTCAAAGATCCCAACTGTCTGCTGCTTTGCTGTCCAGAGTGCTTTAGTACCAGTATTTTCCTGGAAACTACATTGAAAAAAGGTGGGAATAGATGATAAGAAGACACTCTTTTTATTGCTTTTTCTCAAATCACAAGACATTCGATATGCTAATGTCAGTTTAATTCTGCTAGCATAGACATTATAATTCATTAATTCTTGCTTATATTGGGCTGGAGAGAATATTATTCAGACAGTAGCAGATCAATGCAGGTCCTTCTTTATGAATAAGCTAGTTTCCCTCGGGCTCTTCTGCCAGCATATTTCTACTCTGTCATGCATCAGAAGCTGTTGTTCAAATGGAATAATAGCTCCAAAGAAAGCCTTACTGCTTGCTACAATTCTGTGTGGTTTTATATTAAACAGTATTATCTTTTCAGTTTGCTCAGAAGGCAAGCTAGATAACACACAATAAATGTGACTGTTGTCCATTGTTCAGTTCCTATTGTTACTGCCTTCAGCAGCAGCCCCTGATGTACCACTGCTCTGTGCCAGCTCTAAATTCTGTGGAAATCTTCTAAATCCTTAAGATGCACATTTTCCTAGGTTGGCCACCGAATGAGGTGGTGATACAGACCTGTTGTAGAAAGTCTGTCATTGTGTACCGCAGCCAAGCTTTAGCATTTCAGAGGTGACTCTTGTTTTTTCACACTTCTGAATTTTTATGGAAATTTCACTTAAACGTATTGAATTGTTCTTTGTGGGTATTTTTTGTTTGTTTTGGTTATTTTGTTTGTTTTGTTTTGTTGGCTTTTTTTTTTTTTTAAGTTACCTCACTTTTAAAAATAGTGATAATTTTAAAAATTCGAGCATGTACAAAGAGGTATCTTTCTCTCATTTATCTTAAAGCTTCTTAAAGCTTTCCCTGGAATCTTTTTATATTATTTCATAAGCAATATATAAAGGAAGTTACAGATAGACTATTTTAAATCAGAATAATAAGTTCAGAGGATATATATACAGTCTGGAGTACATAAGTATCTGTATGTGTGCTCTAATTTTTCCTATAGACTCCAGATATTTACGCGTTATTCTGACAGTACAAGGTTCACCCTCAAATTTTTAATTTCCATATGTGCAGAATTGGTAATCTTGTATTTAATGCAATGAGAGAAATTGTGTGAGGCAGATTCTGTGGCTGAAAGCAAGGGTTTGTTAGTAGTGGAATTTAATATATTTATTAATTCAAGGAATTAATGCTAACATGTTGTATATATTCCAAATATTAACTTACTAGTTCCTCATTTCTACCTTTTGTACCTACTCAGATTTTAGTCATTTTATATGCAGAAGAGATGTACAAGTGTGTGCTTTATCAACAACAGTTCTGTGTGCATCACAGGTGCTTGGTTTTGTTCTTGTGTTGCAGACTGCTCTGAATTTGTATTACTTGGCCATCATCGGACATGGTCTTTCAATTGCATCACTTCTGATTTCTCTTGGCATATTCTTTTATTTTAAGTAAGTATATTTAAAGTCCTTTTCCAAATATCAGTGGTTACAAGAAGGTGGAGAAAATCAATATATTGTTTTGGTACTGAGTATTATGTTGTAATAAAATTTTAGGTGTCTTTTCTCAGAAACTTAAAATCCCAACTCTGCAAACCAAAAACTGTAGAATGTATTTAAAATAGGAAATGGGAAGACTGGAATTTTTTTGCTTGTTTGTTTTGTGGTTTTTTAGTAAGTTACAGTGCGGATATGCCAAGCATCAGCCAAACTAAAGAACAAAATACTGACGACATAAGGTAGGTACAGTAACATTCCCAAGTAGATAGCTACAAAATATGAGAAACTGTAATGAAAGTAAGGCTAAGAGCTACTGGAGGAATGGAAACAATACAAATAATCCTGGGGTTTTTTTATGCACCATAGTATGTCTATGACAGTGGTATCATATCCACTGACTAAGAGTTAGCATGCTTCTTCCTGCAAAGAAAGTTTGAGCAGTGGCTTTCATGCTGAGAAGTGCGAGCAGGGTGCGCAGCAGGGCTCAGCCACGGTCTCTGTGTGGCGGAAGGCAGCGATCTCAGCACTTGCCACAATGGATGTGGGAACCCAGATAGAGCTCCCATGGAAACACGTGGCTGTCCAGGTCACAGGCTGTGGGGATTGCCTGAGCCTTGCACTGGCAGTGAGTGGCAGCTCTGATAACTGCTGTGTCCATTGTGAGCAGATGGGTAATCTGCTCAGCATGGTGGCAGAACTATGTGAGGAGGTGGAGAGGTTAAGGACTATCAGGGAGTGCGAGAGGGAGATA
>JAAGNO010004028.1:109319-124560 GCA_033439905.1 Ceryle rudis | reverse complement strand
ATCTGCTCAGCATGGTGGCAGAACTATGTGAGGAGGTGGAGAGGTTAAGGACTATCAGGGAGTGCGAGAGGGAGATAGACTGGTGGATCCACTCCCTGCAACAAAGGCAGAATGTGTAGGCTTCACAAGAAGAAGATGACCCCCTCCTCTCTTGCTGTCAGGCAGAAGGAGGGGACCAAAGTAACGGGGGAGAATGGAAGCAGGTCCCTGCTCGGGGAGGCAGGCAAATCCCCTCTCGGCCTCCCTCACCTTCCCAGATCCTCCTGCAAAACAGGTATGGAACCCTGCAGGAGGAACTGACTGGTGGAGGGGTGGATAGTTCACCTAGGTCAGAGGTACCACCAAGACCAAGTCACCCCAGACCAAGCATCAAAATTGGTTCCAGAAAGAAAACTAGACAAGTCATTGCTGTGGGTGACTCCCTCCTGAGGGGGACAGAGGGCCCAATATGCCATTCAGACCTGCTTAATAGGGAAGTCTGTTGTCTTCCTGGGGCACGAGTTAAGGATGTGATAGACAAACTCCCCACCCTGCTGACGTCTTCAGATTATTATTCGCTTTTGGTGTTTCAGGTGGGCAGTGATGATGTCACTACTAGTCGGTGTCGAAGAAGACTGGCCTGGCTGAATAGGGAGGTTTGGCTCAAAATCAGGGAAAAAAGGAGGGTCTATGGCCTCTGGAAGAAGGGGCAGATGACTCATAATAAGAATGTTGTTAGGTCAGGCAGAGAAATAAATAGAAGGTTGAAAGCTCAACTAGAAGTTAATCTGGCTTTAGAGGTAAAAAACAACAAGGAAAATTTCTGTAAATACATTAACAATTAAAGAAAGGCCAGGGAGGACCTCCATCCCCTACTAGATTCAGGAGGAAATATGGTAACAAAAGACGAGAAGGCTGAGGTGCTTAATGCCTTCTTTGCCTCAGTCTTTTGTAATGGGAACACTTACACTGGGGAAAGTCACTCCCCCAAGCCAAGAGACAGGGTCCAGGAACACAATGTCCCCCCCACAATTCAGGAAGAGATGGTTCATGACCTGCTCCTCAACACTGGGCTGGATGGGTTACATCCTAGAGTGATGAGAGAGCTGGCAGGGGTGCTTACCAGGCCACTGTCCATCATTTATCAGCAGTCCTGGCTGACTGGGGAGGTACTAACAGATTGGAGGTCAGCTGATATAACACTCATATATAAGAAGGGATGGAAGGATGATCCGGGGAACTACAGGCTTGTCAGTTTGACTTCAGTGCCAGGGAAGCTGATGGAGCAGATCATCCTGAGTTCCATTATGCAGAACATGCGAGACAACCAGGTGATCAGGCCCAGTCAGCATGGGTTTATGAAGGGCAGGTCCTGTTTAACAAACCCGATCTCCTTCTATGACAGGGTGACCTGCTTGTTGGATGAAGGTACGGCTGTGGATGTTGTCTATCTTGACTTTAGTAAGCCATTTGACACTGTTTCCCACAGTGTTCTATTAGACAAATTGACGGCTCTTGGCTTGGATGGGCATATACTTTCCTGGGTGAAAAACTGATTAGATGGACGAGCCCAAGAGTTGTGGTCAATGGATCTAAATCCAGCTGATGCCCAGTCACAAGTGGTGTCCCTTAGGGCTTAGTACTTGAGGCCACTCCTGTTTAACATCTTCATCAACAATTTGGATAAGGGGATAGAGTGCACCCTTAGTAAGTTTGCAGATGACACCAGGCTGGGTGGAAGTGTCGATCTGCTTGAGGGTAGGGAAGCTCTACAGATCTAGATAGGCTGAATTGCTGGGCCAAGGCCAATTCCATGAGTTTCCATAAGGCCAAGTGTCAGGTCCTGCACTTCAGCCACAACAACCCCCAGCAGCGCTACAGGCTTGGGGAGGAGTGGCTGGAGAGCTGCAAGGCAGAGAAGGACCTGGGGGTGTTGATTGACAGCCAGCTGAACATGAGCCAGCAGTGTGCCCAGGTGGCCAAGAAAGCCAACAGCATCCTGGCCTGTATCAGGAATAGTGTAGTCAGCAGGAGCAGGGAGGTGATCATTCCTCTGTACTTGGCTTTGGTGAGACTGCACCTCAAATACTGTGTCCAGTTTTGGGCCCCTCTCTACAAGAAGGATGTTGAAGTGCTGGAGAGGGTACAGAGGTGGGCTACTAAGCTAGTAAAGGGTTTGGAGCATGTCTCTTAGGAGGAAAGGCTGAAGGATCTGGGGCTGCTTAGCCTTGAGAAAAGGCGGCTGAGGGGAGACCTTATTGCTCTGTACTGTACCTGAAGGGTGGTCATAGCGAGGAGGGAGTTGATCTGTTCTCCCTAGTGATGAGCAATAGAACAAGAGGAAATGGCCTGAAGTTGAACCAGGGGAGGTTTAGGCTGAATATTAGGAAGAATTTCTTTACTGAAAAGGTTGTCAGGCATTGGAATAGCCTGCCCAAGGAGGTGGTGGAGTCACCATCTTTGGAGGTGTTTAAGAGCCGAGTAGATGTTGTACTTAACGACATGGTTTAGTGGTTTTGCTAGGGCTAGGAATAAGGTTGGACTTGATCTTGAAGGTCTCTTCCAACCAGAACGATTCTATATCACCACTGTCACAGCAATGTGTTGTATAATGCACAGGTCTTTTAAAATTAGTCTTATTATTTCACATTTTGTGAACTTTTTTTACTTGTTCTTGAAGTTGAAGCTTAGTCAAAAGGTGAAATGAGGATTGTTGCCACATGAACAGAGCTGAGAGACGAGTTCTCTCTGCCAAATGCTGTACTGCACAGCATATGCTGGCACTGGTTTAGTCATTTCTGCATCATTTTTCCCTGGATAATACAGATCTGCTCTATGGTCTTACCTATTTCTTAGCACTATACCCTGCTGTCTCACTTCATATCACCCCCTCCTCCCCCCCGACTTTTAAATATGAAGAGCACATACACCAGGGCGAGCTCAGGTTTTGCCTTTCTTGTGCTCTGGACTTTGATTAGGTAGAGGTAGCAAATACCTGACTAAAAATTATGCTTTTTAGTCACATCTGGATGAATATAGTATTTCCAATTTAGATGCACATTATTTTCCTAAGTTGTGGGACATTTCCACAAATCCCCAACAAACCAGAGTATTTTAACTCGGTAGCCTCCTTTTATGAAATCCAGTATTGAAGATGAATTTTCAGCTTTTTCTGACTTCTTTTCATGAGGAGAAACCAAAACATTTGTTGTGTTTAATAATTTTATTTGCATATGACCTGTAAAATCAATGCTTACCATTTCCAAATTCACTTCCCCTCCACAAAATAAATATAGGAAATGGCTCTGAGTCCCTACAAGAAGCTTGGTTTGGCATGAAAAAGGGCTATACTGTTGCTATAAATGTCATCAAAAATTTAACAGACTGAATATCTAGTGTGACAGGAAAAATGCTTTGACACAGAATTCTCAGGAGAAGACAAAAAGATTTGGAATACAATATTTTTTTAAAGTTCAGAGACAGTAAAACATGATTTTTCTGTACTGTAATATGAAAACCAAGCCAATTTTATCTCAGACTGTGACACTTCTGCTTTGCTACCATTGTAACTGCTATGTTTGTATAACCCTCCAGGGTGGGTTTTTTCTCCCTCTGGTAGAAGGATCATCTCTGCTCAGAGAACCCCATGGAATTAATCCAGGCCTACAAAGCACATTTTCTAGACTATGATTATGTTGGGATATAAAAGGAAATTACAAAATTTAAAGGAAGCTAAAGAAAGTCCTCTATAATCTGTTCTCTTGGGATGTACAGTACCTCTTGAGTATTTTTAGTATCAGAAGGGTATTTAAGGATCTAGATTAATACCAGGATGTATTATGTATCAGCTGGAGCTTGTATAATTATTCATAGCTTTAACAGGTGGAATATATTTTGTGGTTTTGCTATTGTGTGTGGGTGCTTTTGAATTTGTCATGTTATTCTGTTAGTTGATTGATAGTTTCTAGATGACATTTGCTGGATTGCTGACCATTAGTTTATCTTCAGGTTTGACTAGGAAGGTGGTACTTTTCTCCACTGGAAAAATTACTTCCCCCCCAAATACTTTCAGCTTTTCAAATAACAACTATGTAGGTTTTGATGAACTGGATTTTGAGATAAAAATGGGTTTGTGTGGGTTTTTTTTTTATTTGAAATTATGTTTTTTTCTTCTTCAGAAAATTGTCTCATTGGAAATGCTTGTCCAGTTTGTGATATGTGTTCCCCAAGTGGATTGGAGTTCCTGGTTTAATAGCATAAAGTGGGTTATAAACTTGGAACTCTGATCTTCCTTGCTGAAAACTCATCTATGACACATGCAAGTAACTTCTTGCAGTGGCTCTGCTTTCTTGTTCTGTTACATACTCTAGAACATACATATGTTTATACTAAATATTTTTTAAATAGTTGTATAGTTTTCATAAAGAGGAAAACAAGGCAAGAGAAAACTTTAAAAAACACCAGTTAATTCAGAGAAAAAGGAGCTATAATTTGAAAGATGCCCTCTCCCCCCCACCCCAACAAGAAACAAACAGAACAAACAAACAAGTCCCCCCTGCAATAAAGGAGTTGTTGATCAAGCATCATATCAAATGGCATGACAGCAATCACAGAGGACAGCAACACTGTACTTAAAGAGTGGGCAAGCAATTGAAGGATGATTGGTAAAGAAATAGAAGGCTCCTAAGTCACTTTAAGTTAATTTCAGCTGAAGGGATAATTCCTCTTTGGTACATATGTAGATATCACTGGCTGAATTTTTAAGTATTTGAATACCTTAAAAAATTAGATCTCAAACACAACTGGGGGTTTTTGTATTGTAACTGTTGGAGAAATATCGGAGATATGATTTTTTTCCTAATGCCCAAGACATACAGGAGTCAAAATAGGAAAGGAAGTAGGTAATTTAGCAGGAGGTCTGTTTTTATTTTACTGCATATGGTTTAATCCAGGGGTAGGTCATTCAAATGTTCTTAGTTCATAATTATGAGAATTAAGTGATTAAGGATATTATGTCATTAAGAAAAACAGTCAGAAAAAAAGGGATTATAGGAAGGGTAAAAGAGGGAGGGTGGGGAGGCTTAGGGAAAAAGTCCTTTTATTACCAAAAGCAGTCTTCTTTTTTACATGTCATTAGTCTTGCTTTCTTGTTTCTTGTCCGGTGATCTTTTCTGTCCTTTTATGCATGGGTGGAGGTGGGTGTGGATGGGTGTGTTTGCATATTCAACAGGAACAGCTGCTGGATGACCCTGAGAGATGGCCCCATTAGCTGTACGTGCTTTTCCTTGCCTGTGCATTGAATCTTAACAATAAGCAGACAGAATTCCAGAGTTCTTCAGGACTTGTTTACACAAAGCCCTCAGCTGGAATCTAGTGCTGACTCTCTTTTCATATATAAACCATATAAGAAAAAAAAAACCCAACCTCATGTAAAAATACATTTCCAAAGAACATAACCCTGCATATTATAACAACTAAAAATCTAAAACTTTATGCATTTGGAGCATTAAAACTAAAAACAAAACCCATACTTAAAAAGCTTGATGGACTATACTATGTCAGTTAATTAATATCCAAAACCATGTTCTGTATTTTGGATACTTTTCTTTTTTCTTCAGGCAAGAAACACTTGGCAAACAGAGGTTCATTTAGGGTTATTCTTCACGCTGCATGTCAGCACTGGTTTCTAGAGTGGTTTTCTTCCCCCATATTTAGTGGCATGGGGGTTAGAATGTCTCAGGGCTTGTCTTGCAGAAAGTGCCCGATTCGTAGTGTTGCACTGTGCCTACCTGAACATGTGAACTTATCCCATCTGTCTGTGGGGTGCTTCATGTGCTCTTACAATCATTGCTAAGAATGCAACTGAGAAGTGCAGTCTCCTCTATAGCCAGTCGTTTTTGACTGTTCTGTTCAGTGGGATCACTTTGATTCTTGTTTCACTTGTCACATTCTCAACAGTTTTCAGTATACTACTCCAGCCTTTGTGACTATTCCATATCTGCATTTCTCTATTGAAATATAAAGATCTTCTCCCTCCTGCCCTCCCAAATTAAAAAAATTAATCACCAGTGTCCATACTTTATCTTTTCTCCCAGGCACGCTCTTTGAAAAGGCTAGAAACCTGGATTTATTTTTATTTTTTTTCCTGTGTGACAATTTAGACTTGTCCCCTGCTGACCCTGTCAATGTATTTCTGATTTCTCTAACAGTGAAGAGCTGTTGCATGTCTAAGTGGTAGATTTTCCTCCTCCCGTTAGTTATTTCATTTTGTCAGTTACCTGCGCTCCATATTACCAACTATTAAATGGAGACAGGTATATGCAGTTCCAAAGCACAGATCCTTAACAGCAGAGGCTTCAGTAGATACTTTCTCTGAAGCAGTCAAAGAGCATTTCCTAAGAGTGACCACAGAATGAAAACCTTTATCACTTTACTTTGAGTGTGGGAGAAGTTCCTCTGGGCGATGCTCACCCTGCAAAACCAGGCTGTGCTCCTGGCTGCCAGTGCTGACGTGCTGTGTCAGTCAGATTGTTCCTATGTGCTGTGCACCCCTGATCTTAAATCTAATAGGTTCTTTTTTACCCAGCTTTGTAAACTGATCATCTGGTTTTGTAACAAAATGGAAGTTACTCACTCTTGGGAATTTTGAGAGTCAAGGTTTAATTTCCCAATGATCTTAATTGTTTATATATCCACACAGTCTTTCTGTCTTCTTTTGTGTTTGTTTGTAAAGCTGAATTTGTTTGGAAAAGCTTGAATGAGAAACACTCCTGCCTCTTGAAATGGCATTGTTAGACCTGCTTTCTCTAGAATGGAAGATTAACAATAATTTGCTATGATTATGTTCAACTTCTAGTATTGTTTAATATTATTGAATTTATTTTTTTTAAAGTCCTTCCAAAGATATTTTTCTCTTTAATTTTATTGCAATATTAAGAGTAAACCTCGAACACGAACACAATTATACGTAGTTATATGTTGCATTTTATAATTGTATCCTACGTACTATTTATAACTTAGTCATATACAAAAGTCAAGATTTGCGTTATTTTCCTTTTTCTGGGAATTTCTTTAGTGATAGGGTATAGGAAGAAAAATAACAAGGATGTGAGTAAAAGAATTATCCTTAAAAACTCTTTAGCAGTAAATGGAAACATAAGGCAGGACAGCTTCTTCAGCTCAGTATAACAGTTAATTGGGAAATTCTTCAGGTGCTAACAAAAAACCAAACCAAAACAAGATATAAAACTTCTGAAATGTGTAATATTATTGCTATTCAAATCTTTTTTTTAGATAGTCACTACAAAGCAAGTTCTTGACGGTAAACATATTGGAACTGAATGTACTAGCTTTGCCCTCCTCTTGGTGTGTAAAGGAAGGTGTTACCTTTCACATCATTCTATTAAATCTGGACTGGAGCTGAAGAAATGGTTGATGTAAGACTTCATAATAAAATAAAGAGCTCTAGTATTTCAACATTTCAGAGTTGTCCACAAGTACATGCAGTTGTCCCCTGGTGTATTCATTTGTTCTTGTTTCTCTTTTCTAGGAGCTTGAGTTGCCAAAGGATTACCCTGCATAAAAATCTATTTTTCTCTTTTGTCTGCAACTCTGTTGTAACAATAATTTCACTGACTGCGGTTGCCAACAATCAGGAGTTAGTTGCAACTAATCCAGTAAGTGAAAGTACATTTGGCAGCATAGTTGGTTTGTATGCGAAAAACTTGAGCAACGCAGAATTGATGAGACATGAATTGTTGATGAAATGTTGTATATAGTGAGGTTAAAATATTCATTAATGACGTATCCATGTTATGTCGTACAACATGCCTAACAATGATTTGGGAGTTTCATATCTGAGGTTTTGCAATAGTAAAATCATTGTAAGAGACAGCATTCCGAACTGCTCTTCCAAACTGCTACAAGTCAGTTTCGCACTGAAACAACTGCAAGGAAGTAGGCTATTCTAGATGATGTCAGTGAGGTTCTAATAGTTGAATAACAATTGAATTTGCCAAGGAAGGGCAGCAAAAGAAGCACTGGTATATATTTCGGAAAGTGGCTTTAACTTTGCCACATTCCTTTAAAATGAGAAAAAATATTTATTTATTTTGAAAGGAGATGAAGTTGGCCCTTACATCCCAAAAGTAAAAGGTAAAAAAAAGCTGTCCATTCAGGTCTGAATTGTCTCTTTCATTTCCTGATAAAACTGGGCTAAGTGTGAAAGCTCATCAAAGTGCTGGAAAACAGGCTTGAAATACCCTCTAATAATCACCATCAAGTGAGTTACATAGCAGAACACAGTAAAACAGTATTGATTTTTGGTTTCTTTTAAGCCAAGTGCCAGAAATAGATCAACCAAACACACAACAATTTCAGAAGGAGGGGGAAAAAAAAAAATATCTACTGTATCCAAATCTGCAAGTTAACTATTGCTCCTTTTTCACAACCTCACATTTTAGTCTTCATAAGGAGTTATATTATAAACATTTCAATTAAAGAATATATTTGGGATGAAGCTAAGTATATGCAAATAAGAGAGCTTCTTTCCAGAGCCTACTATGCAAGGTTTCAACTGGCCCTAAGCGTAGGTAGGATTAAAAGGGGAAGAAGTATTGTAGGCACTTCAAAACCATAAATTGTTCTTTGGAGTATTTATATGTTGTGATTGGTAAAACTGAAGGGGAATTACCCTCATCAAAGTACATTTTCTTGTGCAGTTACAATCAGATACCTTAAGGATTCCCTATTGATGGGAACGGTCAATTGTGGCAATGTTTGCAAGAAGGGAAAATATCATTACAGCTTTCTGCCATCATGCTTGAGGATCTCAAGGTCCTCATGTCTGAATACTAAAAATACAGACTCAGTTACCAGCTTCTTTGTCACTATAAAGTATGAAATTGTAATTCCATGAAAATTCTATTAAAAAAAAAAAAAGTAATTGTAGTTAAAAACAGGTTTGAGGGTTTTTTTTCCATTTTGCAAATAAATCTCTGAGATTTTTGCAACTCTAAAATTTATATTGTACTCTGCTTTTTCTCTCCAGGTTAGTTGCAAAGTGTCACAGTTCATCTACCTGTACCTAATGGGTTGCAACTACTTTTGGATGCTGTGTGAAGGGATTTACCTGCATACTCTCATTGTGGTGGCTGTTTTTGCTGAGAAGCAACACTTGATGTGGTATTACCTTCTTGGCTGGGGTATGCGATTTCACATTACGTATTTTCAGGACAGTGCAATCTCTTCCTCCCTTTTCATGAGAATTTGAACAGCTGTACCTTTGCTTTTCTGAGCTGGTAGCTTTGAACAACGACGACACACCCTTCTTCTTTGTCTGTAGTGTTTTAACAGGCTTAGGAATATTAGCATAGGAAGTTGTATGTACCTCTATCTTTGCTAAAAGATAGATTATGCATTTCTGGAATCAGGAAGTGACTCCTCCTTTGTATAGAGAAAATAGTCTCCTATTATAAAAAAGACATTAAGAAGTAATTATTCATTGTTCCTCGTGTTGAAGATGTTTATTCAGGAATGAATGTTTGTTTTCAGAGAAGTCTCGCCATGTCTGGGGTGGAGGGTCAGAACTGAGTTAGAGATGGCCAAGGATTTATTTTTCCAGGAGTTCCATTTGACCTGTATTGTTCACTAAGCAAATACAGAATAGCTGTAGCTGAAGGCCTCAAGTAATATCAGTATCAAAACTAACAAGCACAACAGCATGTTCACGAAGCACAGGCGAGGGCTCTTTCCTCAGCTTCAGTGCATTGACATGTTCAGATATAACCTGACTCAGTACCTGGGTCACAGGGTCACTCGGTACCTGTCCCACTACAGACACAGCTGAGATGTGGTTCAAATATCATAGTTGCTCGGGAGTTCCAGAAAATGAGGTACCACCAGCGTGTCAAGGACTCCAGATAATGAATCTGGCTTTTGTTTTAAATTTTGAATTTGGCCTGATTTCCAGAATCTGTTTTCAAATTTGTTTTGCAGGTGACCTTGTTTTCTGAACACCCGATGAGTATCAGTAAGGACATATCACCGCTTAATCATACTGTTAAAGCTATGCTCACATACACAATTACCTTTTAAATATTACCTAGCTATGTAACATTATTGCAGATTGTAGTCTGAAAAACATCCATGTTAATGTGCTGCATTCTAAAAAGTTATAATTTGATTTGCCTTTTCTTTCTTGTGTTGGTATGAATTTCACGACAAGACAGTGGGAATAAAATTTCATACACCCCTTGGAAGGAAATCTGAGAAAACAGAAATGGAATTTGTCCCTGTTACTTTTTTTGCTCTGCAGATTTATAGTGTGGATGAGGTGAAAATACAGAAGATTCCTGGAAGAGATGCAAGTTTACTTAGTAGCCACATTTATATATGAAGAAAACATTGTTTTTTCTTCACAGGTTTTCCACTGATCCCTGCCTGCATACATGCTGTTGCTAGAAGTTTATATTATAATGATAAGTAAGTAGCATCTCAACTTGCTTTGCAAAATTGTTGTGGGTTTTTTTAAGGGGGAAAAAAAAAGGGATTACAACAGATAATGCCTTTTTTTTTTTTTTCTTTTCCTGTTTGTTTTCTCTAGTTGTTGGATCAGCTCTGATACTCATCTGCTGTACATCATCCATGGCCCTATTTGTGCTGCTCTGTTGGTAGGCATTTTTCAGATAATAATTCGTTTTTCTTATTTGTTTCCTGGCTGTTCTTCATGGGCTTATAGAGTTGATTAATGCCTAAAGCTAACGTTTAGAGGTCACTGTCACTCAAAGGACTCTGTTAACCCAGTAGATGCCTTAGGCACATCAGATACACAAGTCTTGGCCTTATTAAGGAGTTGTACCCTTGGTCCCTTGAGAAACTCATTTTTTTGCAGTGTTGATTATCATTCCATATAAATGCTAGTGACAAAGAATGACTCAATATTGCCTGGAGTACTAGAGGGACATGTTCAAATCCTTCCTTTGTCTGACTCGGCCATTTGACAGGTTGAGTACATTGTGTCACTGTGCTGATGGTCTAGACAGCTATTGGACTGGACCTCGCTGAGGTTCAGAAAGAGAGTTCTTGAATGTCAGGATTGACAGTGGGTGGAAACATGGGATGGAGAGAACAGGACCTCAGGAAAGAACCAGTGGAAATAGTTCTGCAAGTATCTGCGACAGCCCCTGTTCTGATACTAATCTAGCAATGTGTGCTTTGGCCACTGGGGTATTGCAACACCTCTGCTTCATTAGTCCTCGTGAACTCTTAGAGCACAACGTTCTGTCTTACACTCCCAAATTAATGCCAGCTCTATTAAGCAAATGTTTGCTACTAAAGACATTAAATTCTAGGTAAGTAACTCAAGACTCCACTGTATAAAACCTAGTGTTGCACTTCAGTTATTCTAGGACTGAATTTAACCTATGAAATTCAGCCAGTAGATTATTGCTAAACAGAAATAGGCGCACAATAAAAAAAAATACTAATATGTACCTCTTTACACAAATATTTACATAAATTAATATCCATGAATGCACAGTGCAGGGAATGCTGCAGTGTAGAGGCATTCTATATGTGACCGGAATTAGCTGCTGACTATATATTCCAGGCATCTCTTTTATTGTAACAGAAACTGCAAGCTAATCTGGAAAAAGGTATCGTATAAATGCCTGCTGACTCCTCTTATGGCTTTTAGTTCATGCAAGGAAAGTCACTAGGAATAAAAACATTAAGTGACTTTTTGGAATTAATTTCAGTTTCTGTTCTACACGAACTTCCTCTTCTGTTAAATTGCTAATGAGAATTTGCAGAGGGCATTCTGTGCACAGAGAACTCTCTCCAAAGGCCGTTGCATAAACACTGTGGTTCTTGTGACTCCCATTTTTATTCACAGTGAAATTAGTTGGTGAACCTACATTTTGAATATTGTGTTGGTAGCATGATACACCTGAGACCCTCTACATGGGAAGCCAAAGGCAGCCTCCATGAAATTACTGAGATCCCTGGCCCCTGGAGTGTCAATTATTACTGATAATCTCTTGTCCTGTTAGTCAGGTCTGCCACATATCTTAATGTAAGGACATTTTAACTAGTGCTCTAACCTGTAAACTTAAAACCAATTCTAAATCCTTTCAATTTTTCTTCTCTCTAATTTCCACATAAGACATCTTGTTTTCACAGAAAGGCATAGGTTTGGGGTTTTTTCCTCACTTTGGTGCTGTATTTCACCCAGAATATATATGCTATTCTGCATTGCCTTGTTACTTCCTTTGTCCAGGTGTCTCTTCACAAATATATCACTTAGGTAAAGCTTTTTAAAACTGAAATTTGTATTAATCAGAGCTTGCTTAAATAACAACAGAAAAATTTGTATAGACATTATAAGACTATACTGTCTTCCATGAAGTGACCTCATTTTAGGATGTAAGATCATTTTCTCCTTCCCAGAAGTGGCCTCCACAAAGTCACATTGAAAACAGTGGCCAGACGCCTTCTGTTTTCAAATGTACTGGATCAGTCCCAAACTGTCAAGTCTTCTTTCCATTCAAGGCAGCACTAAGAATATCCTTTGATTTTACTGCAGGCATAATAATTGCCTGTGAATGGTTTGGGCAGAATCTGTGTCCATTCTCTTTGCAATTTACAAATACAAATACACCTTTCATATTCCTGTATCTGTCATGAGCTGACTGAAGGTGTTTCTCTGGTATTTTTCTTGCCTCAGTACAATCAGTATAATCATTTGAAATCCGTGTAAGAATAGCAAACACCACTACATAGCTGGCCTATGATGTGAAAATACCTTAAAGGAGTTGCTCTCCTTCCTGGTAACAAAAAAAAATGCAAAATGTCGATTTAGAAAAGACAAGCCAGGGATAAAGGCATTAGATGAAATGGATGTGTTTAGGCTTTGCAAACAGAACCCTCATTTGCTTAAGCAGCTTGCTTGCCAGATACAATTTTCACACTTTACTACGCATGACCTGCTTTAGTAGACATTTAAGCAACAATATTAAACTGCAAATTAGATAATAAGGGAGAAGACACTGTTTCTACTTGCAGGAGCAATATCTCAAAGAACACGAAGGGGACTGTCAAGTGGGTGCCAGGGAGAATTGGCAGAAGCCATTGGGAATTTAGCTCCCGTACATCACTGAAAATCCGACAATTACATAAAGTTAACAATAATGCTGCTTTTATGGTCCCTGTTATTACGTAACTGTGGTCAGATCCCTGCCAAAGAAACTGGAAATGGGAGCAGACATAGGTTGCATTTTGATTGGAATTGTCTTCAGCTGACCACTTAATTACAACTGTTCGCCTAAGCAACCACAATTAGAGAAACAGGTGGGAATGGGACAGTAGAGGATGGTGTTAGTTTTTACTCTAGACTAATATTGATTAAAATTGAGGAGGGGAAAAAAGCAGTAGGTTTGAATTTTAGTGAAAGCAGTAGTGATTTCAGAATAGATTTCAGATGTGCCAGTGCACTAGTGATTTAGTTTGCATTGGTGCCACTAAAAGTGTAGATTTTGACTTAGTTATGCTATTATTTATATAAGTAATAGTACAGAGATGTTTGGTTTGCCCTATAATGATGTTATATATTAGTGTCTTAGACTGACAGCCTTTTAAATATGCAAATTCTTTTATCAGAGGTGTATTTAGTGAACATGTACTATAAGGAAGTTCAGGAGCTCCTGGCTTTGTCACTGACCTATTTATTGACTTCAAGCTGGACTCAGTACAAGACTTAGGAGTTTAGAAGTTAACATTCATGTGCCTAGCCTTGGGAATGTCCACAGGCCAGGTATTAAACTTGCCCTCATGAGCACATACAGGTGTTCTGCTCCAGCAAGCCAGACTTGAGCAGGCTCAGATTTGAAGCTGCATAACTATATTTAAACCCATGCAATGGCTACCAGCTAGTATCTAAGAATATCTGAGTTTCTTGAGCTAAGAATGGTCTGTTTATATCATCCTAAGGAGAACTTCAACTACATGCTAATAAGGATTGCCATAAACCTTAGCACAAAATAAACATGGAGAGAACTAGAAACATCAGGGACCTGAGGAGTGTTTAATTCAAGAACTGTAGCTACCTATAGAAGCTCATCTAAGTTCACAGCCATTCTTAAGTCAGAACCTAAAGTCTACTAAGTTCCCAGTGTAGGTGCCAACATTTCTTTTTATCTAGGATCACCTCCTCTGCCTTTGTTACCATTTCTGTCCATCTGCCTGGTTCATTTTTCACGTCACTGCAGAGCTGCCAGTTTTCTACTGTGTGTTCCTACTGCAGCTGGCACAACGGGACTCCTTTAGGGCTTTATAAACCAGCACAGTCAATATGATGATAATATATATGATTATATATGCAAGTAGTTCCACTGGCCTACTTTTTGCTTAAGTGTAAAAACCTACTCACAATCTTGTTAAAGTCAAGACCTGTTTTCATCACTTTAAGAATTCAGCTTACTCTGATCTCACTGTGTGTGTGTGACAGAAGAGATAGAGAACAGAAGTTGGTGCGGCATGCCTCTACTGACATACTGTTCTCTGTCCTCTCCTTTGCCTCAATCATCTTTTCTGTTTGTCCTAATACCTATTTGCAAACTCTTTGTGTGCTGATTTTTGTGCTTTTTAGTTTTGGTGGGTAAGTGGAACAATTAGAAAAATTCTGTGCATTTCCACATGTTGTAAATAAAGCAGTTTGCTGAGTGATATTTTACTCCTGGCTGCTGCAACTCTCATTTTCAGTTAGCATTCAAGGGCAGTATTGTAGGAACCGGCCATGCTACCGAAACATGAGAGGGCTGAAAACTCTGTGCTTGAGGCATGCTGATCTTGAGCCAGTAGGGTCTGAGAAGGATTAAATTTAGAAATGGAGGAAGTGTGTCTGTGTGTACTATAGGAAGTTGGATGAGGATTGTAGGCTTGCATAAAATCTAAATAAATCCCTTGAGAAAGAATCAGAAGACCTTGGTTGTTTAAACAAAGCTTAAAGGTAGCTGGAGACTTCCAGGAGAAATTCAGCAGTGGTTTCCTATGTAAAACAATTTCCTGTTAAAATGATTTAAATAGCATGTAAGTAGAATATAAATAACATCACATATCTGTCAAGGGCCTTGTTGCTACCAGAATACACAGCTGTTTATTGTGAAAACCTTAAGTGACATGAAAGGATTCTGCTAGGGTTGTGGAGCACATGGTGACATGCATGGTCTGAAATGGCTTCTGCCAGGTTGTGGAGCACATGGTGACA
>JAAGNO010004028.1:85962-106245 GCA_033439905.1 Ceryle rudis | reverse complement strand
TTTCCTCTTATAAAAATCTTGCTTGAAAAAAAACCCCATCCACTCCAAAACAAATGAACAAAACCACCCCACCAAGAAACCGTTACTTTTCACACACTTTTGGCAGAGCAACAATTACAGTCCTACAGTTATTCCTACATATTTGTTTGGTCATTTCATGGTCATTGGTTCTGCATTTCATGCATTTGGGATATATGGCTGTAAGCAGGTGTGTGGGAGTAACCAGATGTTTTCATGTGACTGAACCCTTAGTTTCCCTTATCTGATGTTATAAAACTGTATCAGTGTGCTTATATAATGTTGTTGGACAGTAATATTTACTTACAGGTAAATATTTGGTTAATACTAGATTGATGCAAGTCGCCCTTCCTCCTCTTCCTAAGGCCAAAAGCTGACTGAAATGCAGTAAAAAGGCCATGGAATTCCAAGGTTTCTATCTGCTCCCCCCCCAAATGTATGAGTCTCAATGATTTTTTTTTTTTGCCAAGGAGGCAGAAAAGATGAAGAGGGGCTTTCTCCAGGGCATGGAGCAGTGGTTTTGATCTGATTGTAACATAAAGTTAGATCCAGGTTCAAGTCCCTGCCTATGTATTTGTTTCAAAGAAAGACACATAATTAAGTGTTCTGGATCTGATTTGATCACTTGCACACATTAAGCAATGATGTGTCACACACTCTTTCCCTTCCATATTTTATAGTTCAGAATGGCTTCTAAAACCAGTTATTTGGAAAAAATAAAATTTGTGATGCCTCAGTGCATAATAAAGAGAAAAAAGCCAACCTTGAAATCTCTGCAGTTTCTATGAAACAACATTGTCCACTGCACAGCATCTGCCTTTTAATCCTTGTGGATCTTCTGAGGCTACTTTATTGCTTAAAGAAATCAAACCCCTTATTTTAAAATATTATATAATCAGTGAAAATTGTGTTTGTTAACATTCCATTGTAAAAAAACCTCCTAGTTTTTACATTCTCTCTTCTGCTATATAAGAAAAGCAGACCTTAAATCTTCCCACTAATTCAGTATCCTAAATTCACCATGGGCTGATCAGGGGTAAAAGATGAGTCCTTCCACAGCTCCTACAAGTGATGACAGATGATTCTCTTCTTGAACATTTGCTGGAAATATAATGTTAAAAGGGGGATTTAGCCATTTTAACATTTATTAATTTGAGCATTTAATTTTTAGGCCTTGACTATATCAGTTAAACATATATGTCCGTATTTGCTCTCTACATAGTGGAAATTTATGCTTTTTAAACCATTTTTGGGTTCAGTGTTTCAATGACCACTATTAATTTTTTATTATTATTATTACATCTTGTTCAAGAAAGGACTTAGTGTTTATAAACAACTGTACCAATAAGGAAATCCACAGGGACAATGACAATGGAGTTAGGAAAAAATGCCCAGGAAAAAAAAAAAAAAGTGTTTCCTTTGTCTGCTGGAAGATTCTGCTGGTGGCACGTGAGCTGGCAGGCACACGAGTGCTCTGCTGCCGTTACAGTCTCTGCACACTCTCATACCAATGCCCGAACAAAGCCAGCAACTGTGACTGAGCTGCTCTGCGCAAGATGTTCCTTTATCGTCACCTGTCCCAGCGATAGCTTGTTAGAGACTGAACAAAATGAGAATGAGACATCAGGGAGTGGTGCTAGTGCTTCTCTACAGCAAGTCTGTGCTTTAAAGGTGAATGTTGATATTGGAATCAAGACTGACAATGGGGCAAAGTTTTTTCCAGTGTGATATTAGCAATTAAAAATGCTAAAAAGCACTGATTTCTTTCTAAGTCTTAGCATATCCCAACTGCTACTGTACCTTTTAATGTTTTATATATCCAATACCAGGAGCCAAACCCTGTTCAAGTGGTAGCTTGCAGGCCACCTCTGGCAAAAAAGGCAATAAAAGTGGTCTGCCGGTGAAGAGCTCTAGTGAAAAGAAACTAAGAATGTAAGAAAAATAGCTGCTACATCCTGTAGACTGTAGCTAGGGAACATGTCCAAACTTCTTGAGCAGCACAGCCAGGGATGACCATCCTGTCCAACCCTGTTCTAACACCCACTGCAGCTGTTTGTCCCAAACTTCCTCCAGACAAGGGCATACATGCAAACCCTTCGTCTTTATCTGCTGTGTCAGGGCTTCCCTAAGGACATTCTCATTCTACATATGTCCTAGCATCCCACAGACTAAGATACTTCTTGACTACCTCATCATGTTTTCCAGTTTGAGTTGGACTAGAGCAGCTTTGAGGGTAACACGGGCTGCAGTCAGAGGAGAAGCTTGTCCCAGACTTCTGACAAATCAATGGAAAGATTCCTATGGAGCTATTAGTAACAGGCGGTAATAATGACCTATGTTATCCATGTAAGGTTTGTGGGGCCTAGTTTTTTTTGTTGTGGATTTGTGTGTGGTTTTTATTTTTCTTTTTCTTTTTTTATTTTCCTTTTTCTTTTTTCCTTTTTCTTTTTTTCTTTTTCTTTCTTTTTCTTTTCCTTCCATTGGTCTATAGAAATGTTGCAGTACAGATTATGGCCTCAGGTCTGCAGGATTATGAAATCTCTTTATCAGTAAGTGAGGTTGTGTTGTGGGATTTTTTTCCTTCTTGTTGGTTACTGAGCTGTTTAATTTGTGTTGTGTAATCGAGCTGCTAGTATGTTAAAGAGCTGATTGGAAAAAGGCCTTCCAATCAATCAAACTCAACAGAAAGAACCATTACTAGCAAGTAAAGTGAGAAGTCAAGAACCTTCCAGCTGGAACTTGCATATCTATTAATGACTGAGAAATACAATTTTATTTATTACATTACTTTCTTTCCTGAAATGCATTGCTTAATATCCTTTTTTTTTTTTCTAATAACAAAGCTCTACCCCTCATAAGCTGAATTTAGAGCTCTATGCAACTGGTCAAAACTGAGGAAAGAATGATAAAAATTCTGTTTTCATTTCTTGGGTAGACATGCATATTGTTACACAGTGTGTAATTAGTGGTGCAAATTAGTTGTCTCATTTATTTTTCTGATCTTCTTTAAATGATTGGATGGCTTAGAGAAGACTGAGAGACAGTGATAATAATTGAGGGATGTAACAACCCACGAGAATTGACATGTAGTAGGACAGGGATGAAACACTGGTTCAGCAGTAACAGAGAGGCTGTGGGAAGAATGCTAGAAATACACATCTTAGTCAGAAATGCGCTGAGAGCGTGATGGGCACTGGGGCAGGCATAGGGAAAACAGTGTTTGCCTGTGCAGGAAACACTATAGCCATCTGTCTCTGGCCAGAGAGCAAGTGAGAACAGACTGTCTTCTGCCTAGAAGGAGCCTGAAGGCACTTATCTTGCAGGGATACTGATGGTTCTCTTCAGCTGGGGTAACTGACAGCCTTTAGGACTGGTTCACAAATGTTATTAACAATTGAAAATAAGATGAACAAACAAATGTTGCTGAAGCAACCAGGAGGAATTGTGGGAGAGGCCCTGAGTGTAAGGCTTTTTTGCAGTTTGGTAAGTCTAGCTTATTTCCCAGCTCTGCCAAGAGACTTCTGTGATCGTGGTTAAGCCATTTACTTGTAGTAACTGACAGTTTCCCATCTCAAGCCCATGTTGTCTAAAGAGAAAATTGCCCAATATGTTATTTTGTGTGTGTGTGTCTTCAACAAAAGGGTAATCTTATTGAGGTATTTGATGGAAAGGAGAAGAATTGGAACATAGTTTGGTGATGTAAACAGATTGAGAGATACAATTTAAAAATAAATTCTGTGCTTCCTTCTTGGAAAAGATGGAATTTTGAATACTCCTCTTTTCTTGGCTTTATGAGGGATTACAGGAAATATATTTAACCCATGTGAAGATTTAAGGCTCTATATTGCTATGCAATGCAAATTAATTAATCAAAAAATTCCTGTGATGAAGCAACTCTCCATTTAGACTCAGAATAAATACAGAATTTTGATATGAAGAACAGTAAGATCATATACTCAGAAGTATTAAGACACTCGATCTCTCCAGGGTTTGTAGATTTGTGTTTTGATGTTTGGAGTGGATTGGAAGGGTTTTAGGAGCAGTAAAAGAGCATCTCCTTTGCCCTAAAATACTAATTTCTTATGTTGCTCAGCTGATATTTTTCCCTTACCCCTTTACATTTTCTTTGTAAGGATTTTGAGAAAGATGAAGTTCTCCTTTAAGCATCTGATTCTGATACCAGACTGCAGGAAGTCTAAAAAATTACATCCCGTTTCTTCTATTTATTTTTATTTTTCATAATTAAAGCCAGAGTAAAATTAGACAAAAGAAGCCATTGTGTTAGGGAAATGTAAAGCAAACACAAAAAGCCCCTGAAGACATATGGAAAATCCAAAAAATATTTACCCACGATATCAACATTTAGCTGTGGGAATCACTGTTCACTGCTTAATTCTTTTGTGTGTAACAAAGTGAAATGAAGGTCATGCTTTGGGGTGCACCGCTGGATAAATGTGTCAGAATCCCCCCAGCATTTCTTTCCAGTGTCAATGCAGGAATACTTTGTCTACAAAGTTTGGCTGAAGAGTAAATTAAATATTCATTATCTGTGGGTAGGTTTTTTAACATTTTTTAGCTTTCCTCACTTGGCATCTTCACCGAAAGACTAATTCCCTGTGATTTTCATGAATGTGACACTTGATCAGTCCCATGTGCACAGGTTTTTAACCTGTTTTTAACCATATTGCAGTAGAGGAAGGCTACCATAAACGTAACATGCTTCCAGTGAAGCCATGTAAACCATCTGTGGCCCTCAGCTATTTTATCGGCTTTATTTTTAACCCTGGTAGAAATATGGAAATTGGGAAATTGTCCTTGTATTCATTTGACTGAGTTAGAAATTCAGAAAGGCTTCCTTGTGCTAGAATCATAGCAAATATAAATTATGGTTTGTTGAGAGTATAAGAATTTACAGCTGCTGAGGTTGTGGCCTTTTGAAAATAACTGTGACTAGAAATGACCTTTTTCACCTGTAAAAATCAGATCTGTCCGCACTGGACTTCAGTCCACGGGGGAGAAAGCAGAAAACTATGCTGCTGCTGCTGCTCCTGTAACCTGTGCTTTTCCTGAGCACCTTGTGCAGTACAATTGTAAAATGTAATTATTTCGCACCAAATTTGCCAAAGAATAATGCCTACTTAAATTGTACATCTTTCAGAACATCTCGTGTGACAGATCATATAATCATAGAATTGTCAGGGTTGGAAGGGACCTTAAAGATGATCCAGTTCCAAGCCCCTGCCAATGGCAGGGACACCTCCCACTAGATCAGGTTGCTCAGATCACATGTAGGTATCCCCATTTTCCAGGAATACTGAGCCTTACTCCCTCATTTGCTTAGACACATTTGTTATGGTATTCATGCACCCACAAGTGAAGTTCAGTGAGATCTTTCAACATTTTTTATATGTGTTTCTTTTTGTTTTCTGACATAGGTCCAAGCTGTTTTGAGAAGACACTGGAATCAGTACAAAATCCAGTTTGAGCACAGCTTCAGCCACTCGGATGCTATGCGCACTGCTTCCTACACTGTGTCGACAATTAGTGATGTTCAAGGCTACAGCTACAATCATGACTGCACCAGTGAACATTTAAATGGGAAGGGCTACCACGACACAGAGAGTGTTGTTTTAAAAACTGAAAAGCTGTACGGCTGACAATGACAGGCTTGGCATGTGCCGGTCTCCTTACCCTTGTGAACTCCAAGTTTGATTTAATGACTTCACGGCCAGAAGATTTTACCTAACTTGGATATTTTATTCTCCTGAATGATGCAAAGTAAACCAACACGTTTTCATATGTATGTATATATATGCATATATACATATGTTTGTGTTTCTGTGTATCTATATAGTATGGACATCTGTACATATATATCTCTATATATGTATGTGCATTCATATAAGGATAAAAACTTTGCCTCTTCAGTTTCTACTGTGTAGACAAAGTTGGCAATTTTTTTTTGTACAAAGGGAATCAATGAAGGATCTCTTATTTTCTTGGAAGTTTGTATGACTGTGTTGTGTTGAAGCCACTTCATTTACCTATAGAATCTTAGAGTGTAAAAACTATATTGTCTTAATTCAACCTAAAATAGAACAAAAGAAAATGGATCAGGTAGATGCAATAATAACAATGGAATGTTCAGGTTAATTTTATGTCCAGCATTTGACTGCAAAAAAAGCCCAACAGGTAGCTCGAGATAACAGACTCTGAGATATTGATGGTTTTGGTTGGGCCAGTTTGTTTTCTCCACCATTTTAAATCAACCATAGAGACACCAGTGGAAGTCTGACATTCCACTCACTTCTGTACTGCAGTATAATACTTCAGAGTAAGCTTTGAGTGATCTTATTTAAATGATTTTTGCATATACAGAGGTGTCTCCTCCTCAAGTTTCTGGAATTTTCTTACTGGCTCTACCATGGAGAAGACCAATGAGGCCTTACTGACCGAAAGAAAAATAGTGACCTGGGTAACTGTAAATCCTTCCAGACTCTAATATATAATTGAAACTGATGGAACTTCACTTTGTGCTTAACAAATTTACTCAACCAGGAAAATATCATGTACTGAACTTGTTGTAGTCATGTTGTTTTATTTTATTTTTAAGTATATTCCCTGGCCATATGCTTGATAATTTATTCCTTCATTCTTGGGGCAAAGTTTTGATTAATTTTATGGCTTTTTTTTTTTTATTATTTCTGAGACTAGCATGTGAGACTGAACGCAGTGCAAATGACATGCCAGCTTTAAAGCCGGCGTATGAGATTCAGACTAATCAAGCAAACTAATGTTAGCAATTGTCATTATCTGGAAAAATCGAATATAAAGTTTGTTTTAGAAAGGTTCAAAACATTATGGATTGAAAAATTTAATATTATTTTGGCGTGCTTGGTTCTGAATCTCTATCTCAGTTAATTTAGAACAGTACTTGATAAGTTCTTTCTTTGCTTCCACTGGTGAATAAAGGTCTCACTGAAAATGAGGAGGTTGTCAGGAAGGTCTTGAGAATATGTGTCTATGGCAGTCTCTGGTTTTGAAAACCTTTATGCTTTAAAGAAATAGTTTTCTTAAGTGAAATGACAAAAATACTCAAGAATGAGGGCATGATATGAGGTGAGTTTAGACAAGTCTTACTAAAAATCACAAAAGTAGAAATTTTTTTTTTAAATATTGGTTTATTTTGCAGAGAAATCTAGTTCAAGTGGGAAAAACCAAAAATGAAGTAGAAGAAAAGTAAATGCTGATGTTGATGAACTATTATGCTAGTTAATGTATATCTGCTGCATGTAAGCCAGTCAAAAAAAAATGGACAGTTCTTTCTGAGACCACTTCAGTTTTAAATACTTAATTTTGTATATGAACAACTTGATTTTAACATTTAAACATTGTTGTCAGTAGCTTTTCTGTAAACTTCTTTAGCATCTAATTAATTTGTTGTCACACTGTTTATTGGTTTGTGACTTCATAAGGCTTTAAATGCTTTGTATTTAGAAGGGAAACATTAGGAGAATGCAGTAAATTCACACCACTTGCACCTTTCTGTAGTTTTTTTTACGGTTCTTATGGCTGGAGTTTGAATTCAGAAAGTGTTTTATTAAAGATTTAGTTTCCTAATATAGAATCTCAGCTTGAACGCACAACTCAAGATTTCTGTTCTTCTGCAAGGCTGTCTGGCTGACTGATGGGAATGATTGGAAAATTGATTGGATTCTGGACTTTAGAATAGCGTGAAATCTGGTGGTCAGATGCCACCATCTCTTAAACTGCAAGAATATAGTAACAGTATTGGCTACAACGTGATTAGAGGTTACTTATAACTCTGCTTGCTCATCTATGTAGTGTTACTTAAAATCTGTGCAATGTTCTGAGAATATCCGTGGTGCAGAAAATCCCTGCTTTGGTATAGCAGCATTACATGTGGGGGACCAGATCATCGACTGGTGTAAATATGTCTTGAGTTTTATTTTCAGAGTCAATGAGTACCAGCTGAGAATCAAAGCCTAGGCAGATATCTGTCTGTTTAAAAGTGCTTTGAAGTCCTTTATGGCATAATAGTAGACAATTATTTCAATGGTACCTGGTGGGTGGTTGTAATTAAAACGTATGTGATGGTTTAGAGTGTGATACAATATTAGATTTTAAATTAAGCTTCCTTCTCAGCTAGACAGTTCAAATTTAATAGCTTATACACCTTTACCATTTAATGTAATGTACTAGTTGCTAACTGCTCCCTGTTCTCTGTTAGAGAAACTTGTAATGGTAACTTAGGAGGGAAAATTGTTTTTCCACAGAAATCGTCCTACTTCTAGGTGGACAGTCACAGCGTGCTTCTGGGCACATGTCTGTCTTAACTTTGGAAAAGAAACACATATCCAGCTGGATGCGCAAGAAGATGTTTTTTGGCTGTGGATTACATGGCATAGGAGAGCTACGTTTCCCCCTCCTCATGAGGTTAACAAACCTGTTTTCTTCTTTGCATTGGAAAATATAAATTAGCTATTTTGTCTTCCTACCTCACCTTTTTCAGTTCCTGTACAACCAAGAGAAGGGTCTGCTTCTTAAAATGTTTTTCTGCCACAATAAATGAAAATAAAATCCTCATGCTGATATCTGATGGCTTATTTTCTACTTTAAAGAATGTTGTAGTCCTTATCTATATTCTCGGGGATGGAAGTAAACTCTGCTTTGGTGGGGCTGTGAGATTCCTTTGAACATGAAAATACTTACCTGTTATTATTTGCTCTTTTTTTGCTTGTTATTTAGTGAGGATTAATTTTATCAATCTACAGGGGCTACAGAAATTGTACTTGTCTTGTATTTGGTATTTGTAATGCCAGCATGTTAGTGTTCTATAAGAGATTCCAGAATGTCTGGTTTTTAATGCTACTGTCTTCAGTTAATAAAATGCTCCATTGCAGAGTGCCCTCAGCTGTTTGTTTGTTTTCTTTTAATGTTCACATGGATGCTATGTATTTTTTCATAATATGCAGTATTTGGCTGTAAAAATGCTGCACCACGTCCTCCTTTTTATGTCATGAAACATTTGGTCTGAATACCAGGCAGCATTCAAATATTGTACTATGTAAATAAGATTAATAGAAGCTACAGCACTGTATTTATTGCTTACACTAAGAATGAAATGGAAAAAATGTGAAGGTATTTTTCGGTTGTGCTTTATTTTCAATTTTTTCCTATGAACCCTCATGCATATTAACTGCCGAAAGAAGTATTATGTTTGTGATCAATAAACTGTTACTACATTTATTGTGATCTCTTCTGCTGTCATATGGAAATAACAAAACTAAACTCAGCTTTCACAGACGTCTTAACTGCGTGTTAATTAAATATTGACCCAGGAAGAAACTCATTAGATGCAGTTACTGATAATGAAACACTTAAAAACTGAATATTTAATACTTACATTTTATTGCATAGTAGAGCGTTGTGTTTCTGGAGAAAGCTTGCACAGATGACAATATAAAAAAATATATGCCTGTTAATAAAAAGTTATTAATATTTATGTTAAGAGCCAAATCTTCTCTATCAGCTCATTACCAAACCACTCTAATATAGGCAGGGGAAATGCCAAAGTACATGGGCGCTTAAATTCGTTGCTCACCCAATTCTCCCTTCAACATGGGCACTATCCCCAGCAATATACGGCTGTAGCAGCTCTAGTGCAGAAGCTTTTGACCTGTAGTGACATTGGGGCAGTTCCGGTCTCCCTGCAGTGTGACAGGTCTACATTTCACGCATTAACCAGGTGAAGCGTGCTTCGACCTGCAGTGATGACAAGATGGAGTTTAGACATCTGTGTGCAAGTGTAGTCTGTAAGAATTCTGTTTCACTTGTGCAGTCAGCCCAGAGTGGAAAGGTGTTCTTTTTGCATGGCTTTGAGCAAATCCCAGTAAATGTAGAGCTGGACTGTTACCTGCTTCCAGAGCAAAACATACTAAAACCAAAAACCAAACTAGGAAATGATAATTTATTTGAGTGAATTTCTACCCTAGCTGCTAAAAGATCTGGAGAAACAACTTTAGAATAACCCATAACCAGTTTGCATGTATTTTTGTCTCAGACTGCTGCTCTTAGACTTCATGTCTGGTGAACCCAAGGTCTGGATCACAGCTTAAGAAATGCCAGCAAACTCTCCTTCAGCAGACATTGATTAAAAGCCATACAAGAAATCACCCTGTAGAATTATTAAATGTCTTAGATCTACAAGCAAACGTGGTTCTTTGCTATTAGCTGGCTTATAGCTGCGAAAAGCAGCCCAGTACAGCACTTAGCCTGAATTTCCTCTTTGGGTTACAAAAGAGCATGTCTGCTGACTCTGTTTACAGCTTCCTTGTGATGCAAGATTAAAAGTTCAGACTGCATGAAAACCTTCAACTGCTATTAAAGGGCTTACTAGAGGAAGAGTTGCCCATGGCCCTACACCCTTAAATTATTTCCAAATGGGAGGTCCTAAAACCCAGAACAGGCAGCAATAAAGCTAATTAATACACCTTAATTAATAGTTAAATTTCAGTTCTGCATCGTGCCACATTTTGTATGGGGCAGCAACTTGTGTTCAAAGCCCTGTTAGAAACTAGACTAGGCAAGTGGAGGATGGGGGGGAAGCAGGTGGATTTGCCAACACAGGCATTCTACAGCCTGCAGGCGTGGGGCTGCTGAAGGCTGCCAGGAGGATTATGCAGAGCTACACCCCAGCTATTCTACCAGGCCAGAAGCAATGAGGATGGAGTTTAGGAGCCCTTTAGGAACAGTGTCATAACTTACTTATACTGAAATATGTGTTAAATGTGGTGTGTGTGTTATTGCTAAGTGAATACTGGTATGGCCACAAAAAACTTTAGGGGACAAAAAAAAAAACAAACCACAGCCTTTTTTCAAATCTCACAGAAAAGCCTACGCAAGGTCTATTTTTATATATGCTACTCCTATAAATTATAATCAATCAACAAAACAAAATTTTCCTTGTGTTGCCATCCTTATACACTGTGAATGTTCTATTTCTCAGGAGCTTGTCGCTAAACTGTAACAAGAGCCTGACTGTAAGATCAGAGTTGACAGACCCTTGTATATAATGAGAATAATTATCTAGCATTGTACAGTTGTATATTTTTAATAACTTCTAAAACATACTGCCTAAATAAAGAATATAGCTTCATCCACAGGGATTTCATGCTTCATTTGAGACATATGACATACAGGATTGCTATACTACCCAGAATAAAAATGTGCATATTAAATTGTAAAGATATTTTCAATGACAATTCCTAATGATTATTTCAAGGTTTCAAAGAAGTGATCACAGGTCCTGCATTTCCTGGTGCTGTTTGGTTAAAGCAAGTTTTCACAGTGAGTGCAGTCACCTGGGATGCAGGCAAGCTAATCTGAGTTTTTCACTCTGCAGGGCTAGAGTTGTCCAAGAACACAAGATTCCTGTTGCTCAGTGTAAGGTAACAATGTTCCCTTCTCTTTGACCTAGAATAGCATACTCTTGTATGTAGAGAAATGGTTTGATGTTGCTAGTGGGCCTGTGGCCAGAGTTTGGGGCAACATTTAGAATTGAATCCTAAAGTTCTACAGCAAATATATACTTAAGGAGAGCACAAATTATGAAAGTGAAAAATAAGATTGAATGCAAGGATGTATTTGCTTAGTTCCTCACCTTGATATTGGCAAATGAAACGTGACAACATGTGCCTGTAGCAGACCGTGCTTCTGAAGTGGATCGGTGCATTGGATAGAAATCACTGTTAAACTGGCGGTGTCTTTGGCACAGTGCAGTAAAGTCCATGACTGTCAGGTCTACTCCTTCTGAAGAAGGGTAGTCACAGACTGTTGCTGCATGTTGTGATAGTTATTGTATATGCAATAGCTTTGCATATAAATATATAAGGAAACAGAATATTGAATCAGTAGGGCACAACAATCTTTTGATGTTACAAAAAGTATACAGCATTGAACAGAAATACCTATCAAAGAGTTTTGTTATTTTTAAACATGATGATAAAAACACTGGTGGGTCTATTGGATTTAAAGAAAAAAAAAAAGTAAAATTAACTAATTTGTGCCTATTTTTATAAATGTGCTACAGAAAGGTTTAAAATCAGAGTATTTTTACCCTTCATACCACATACTTGTAGAATTAGACAAATGATAATAACTTTTTAATTCCACTGAATATAAGACTTTAAACATCAGTGAAGATCTAGGAACACAAATACTCAATCACATTTTCCTTAGCTAACCTTGAATATGAGCCAAATACATGCATTTAACAGAGAGCTCAAAAGCACATTTGGCTGGGTTTCCTCAAAGGATCTGTAGCCATATATTCCACAGAATCGTGTCCATAGCCCAAATTGTTTCTGTTACTCACACGGGACTCCCTTCCTGTGATTCCTAATGGACTCCAGAAGATGTCTTCAAGCAATGGCTTCTTCCATCACATTACGGGCAGATGATGATAGGAGGAACTTCCTTGTTCAAGGGTCTCTTTCAATATTCTGTAGGCAGGTAGTCATCACAGATAACTCGGAATCTGCGACAAGAACAAAATTCACAGCAAGAGATTTCAGACTTAGATGACTTGAAAAATCATGATAAAGTTGTGTGACTATTCTGTGGTTTGCAATTTGGTACAGCAAATCTGCCTTGTTTTTCATATTCAGAACTGTGTTACAAACCACATCTGAGTTTAACATAACTGTGACATGCTTTATCCAGATGATGCAATGGACTAACTGCAAGAATTTAGAAAGTTAGAATATCAGTTCCTTCAAATTCTTCCTAGCAAACATTTGTGGTAAAACTAATTCAGATAATTTCAAGGTTTAGACTCTGACCCAAACAGTCCTCTCCAGTCCAGGTCTGTATTAAAAGCTATAAAAAATGTTTCCTTTTTTTTTTTTTTTTTGGACAGTGGAAAATGACAGAAGCTATTTTTCATTTTTATTTAAAGATAATCAACTCTTTTTATTATTTTTCTCCACAGGGAGTTGTTTACAAGAGTCAGGAGTGCTGTAAATAGCCTGATCTAGCTCTAATTAAAAAGCTGATTAGAATGAACTGTAATTGAAATGTAAGAAATGAAGAAAGGTGAATCAGGAAGCTTTCAAAGAAATAAGGAAAATACTGAAAGCAAAAAATGGAAATGTACTAACATCAGCATTCTGGACATGTGGGTTTTTTTAGAAATAAGAGCAATTAGAGTGGTAAAATCTACTTTTTATGTAAGTTCTAGCAAACTATTTTGAGTTTTGCACCTTGCTCTCTTTCCTACCACCTCAGACCTCAGTACTTCACTAGCATTAGCATGATTTTTTTTTCTTACTCTTTCATATAAAATCCTCCCCTCATTTCACCAAGGACCAGCACCCAGCAGGTATCCACATCCCTGCAAGATACTTTCCCTTACACCAGCTATCTCCAAAAGTCTTCGGAACTGAAGGTAATGCTGCTCCAGCCTAGCATCTTCTTCCCAAGCCCAGCAGCTGTGCTGGGACCACAGGAGGAGAGCATTAGGCCAGTCACTAGCACACTCTGACTTTCCATTTTAGTAGAGGTACACTTGGCACAGAAATGAAGGAAGCAAAGCCTCAGAGAGTCTTCAACTCACACCCATTTCCTCAGTAAAATTTTTCTGGCACTGGGGAATAACTGGCATTGAGCCTTCCTGCAGGGAAGAATGCACTGAGCTGGTTTTCTGGCTGTACTCTCCTCACTGTGCTGTGGAATCTCTGGCTTTCTCCTCAATCACTCCTTGTTTATGCCTTTTTAATGCTGTTGAAACAACTGAAGGGAGAAGGAATCCCCATCAGTTTCTACATG
Source organism: Ceryle rudis (assembly GCA_033439905.1). Taxonomy (NCBI): domain Eukaryota; kingdom Metazoa; phylum Chordata; class Aves; order Coraciiformes; family Cerylidae; genus Ceryle; species Ceryle rudis. The sequence goes on along the minus strand of JAAGNO010004028.1, from coordinate 92,379 downwards.
CAGCAGCAGCTGCAATAATTTAAAGCCAGACAAATCTAAGAGTTCATCATATTTCTAATCCAGCAGAAGCATAAAATAAATAAAGCCTAGAATTACTAAACATACATACATGGGATGAGCACCCTGTGAGCCAATGGCAATACTGCAGATACACAAAGTCAATATTAGCATGAAAAGCCTATAGAGCCATGAAAAGCCTATAGAGCCAAACCCCAAAGCCCCAAACCTCTGTACAGCTATGGACCACTGGTGATTTAAGAACCCCACAAAGAGTCTCCCTATCATTGCAAAGGAAATGTACTTTAGACTGAAGAAAAATTGCATATTCCTCTATTTATACACATTCTCCACTTGCTCTCCAGGCACACAGGTGCTGATGAGAGGAAAAGTTCAAAGGGAGCCTAAGGCTTCTGCCCTTAGCATCAGTGGTCACAGCCTGTATGCTTAAAAGAAAAGACAGGGTAGTGACTTTACACATTCTTCTCTTTTTCCTTCTCCTTCCTTAATTCCTCTGCCCCCTTCTTCTGTCTACAGCATATCATCTGGCTTTAACTACAGTGATTCTACATGATGAGCTCCTCGGCCATCCTGCCCAGTTCCCTACAATAGGTGCCAAGATAAAGAAATAATTCCCATTTCTGTTAAAGCAATATTTACTGTTGAAGGTATTTACTGTAGAGTTTAAATATGATCTCCTGTTTCTAGACTAGATAAGAAAGTTCCCATAGACTTAAGTAAAGCAGTGTAAATAAGATGTCTAGACCAACCTAACTAGAAGTGAGCAGGATCTTTTTCAAGGTTGAAAATACTTTCCTTTTTAATAATGTCTTCTTTTGTTGCAGCTGAAAACAGCAATATGTGAATATGATGATGACTACCATAGCAGTGGTTGACTCTGAACTGTAACTGAAATGTACAGAATTAGCATGGGTTTGAATGCTATGTAGATGCACACGTTGAATGCACATGTAGATGCACATCCTTAAATTTACCCTGCTTGTTTCCATCTAACACCTGAACCGGTGCTGCTCTAAGCATTCACAAATCGGCAGTATCTATGTATTCTACTCATTGAACACCTTTTTGGCATCTTCCATTCACCAGTTTCTTAACAACCACTATGAGACCATAGATTTCAACTGTTGCAATTGAATACATTTGTCTACCTGACTCTTCATCCTCTGCATTCGTAGTAACTTTCCTGCAGATTCTGTACTATCTTTGTTTGAAGTTCTATACATTTCTTTCAAAACATTTCTTTGAAGTAGCTGCTGAAAGTTTATTATCCACCCACATGCAGGAAAACCATCAGATTTTAAACCTGACAGTGGTGGTGCGTCCTCTAATAAAGGGCGTGCTAGTTGGCTATGCATACTGATGGACAGGCTGCATGTTTAGAAGACACACTTAAAGAATCATAGTTCTCTTTGAGTTGCAAATAATTGACATTTACTGGACAATTTGAGTTACCTCAAAGGTGGAGAATATGCTCTGAAGTACATCAAAATACACAATGAAAAATCAAATTAACAGTGCTTTCAGAAGACTCTAATATCTAAATTACTACCTTTTCTAGGCCTACTGAATTATGTTTCCAGGCCCACAACAAACCCACAGATGTGATGAATTAAAATCACTATATGTATATATACATAGATATCTGGCTTTAGGGTGCAACTGAAAAGAACAGAGGGGTACCTGGCAAAAATGGGTTCCACTATTACCAAAATCAGAGGGGTTTTATCACTGCTGCCTCATTACAGTCATCTCCAATATACTGTAGTGAATCTCCTTTTCTGGACCCCGTGTGACTTTGAGCAGTCAGGTAATGCTTTGCTGTTTGATAATCACAGCTCCAAGATTACACTTCATTATGTAAGAGTGATATTTAAATTTATAGGATGATCCTGGCAGATGTTACTGTATCATCATCTTCATACTCTATTTTTCAAACAATGCAGCTCAAGGTACATATTAAACATACATGGAATGTGATCCAGTATGTTCTTCTGAATGCACAGAAAGGCCAAACAGACTTTTTCTGATGTATAGTATTGCCCTTCAGTATAAATAGCTGTTTAAAATTGGAAACATGAGATTGTCTCATTAACAAATCTATGGGGTGAGCAGCAAATTCTCATTTCAGTGATGACAGAAAGCACAAATCTGCAAAAAAGTTCTTTGCATCTCCTCACTTGCTTTGAACTTGTCATTTTCTTTTTGTAAGCTTCTTTGTCATCTGTAAATACTTAGCATGGTCATGTGATGGGGAATTATAATATTATATCCTTGACAACTATGTGTCATTAAAATTATTCCACTTTGGTTTGAGATTCAAAGTTAATTCATCTGCACCTCAGTTTAACTGCCTCTGATGTCTGCAATCACAAGAAGATGTGAACCTCAGACCTACTGAAGCCTGCAAAGGGAGTGCAACAGAGGTGCACCTGTCCTGCCAGAGCTCCAGAATGCCTTGGGCAGGACCTAAACACAAGATCCATTTTTACCTGTTAGTTCAGTGAAGGTCTGAGACCACCCAGCGATCTTCACAGTAAACTAGCTCAGGTATCATTTTTAGTTGACGCTGTCTGGTGCTGGATTATTCTCTTACTCTTTCCTGTAAGCCATACAGGAACTTTCACAAGAGAAGAGCTCACTGAGACTTGACATGTACATTTGGAACAGGGCCAAATATATTCTGGTCTTCTTTTGTTTAAATATTTCATTTGTTTAGTTTTCTTGTCTCCTCTGAGTCTGTCTTGGCTCTGTTCTAAGAGCCAAGATGTTCTTTTCAACATCTAATGTCTTTTTTTAAAAAGCTGCTACAGGACCCATCAGCAAGTGCTTCATACACTGGCAGTTTACCACAATAGCTATTCCAGATTAGTTTTTCCAATCCCCCCCTTAAGGACACTGTTTCTCCAGAGTAAAAGAGGGTTGTGTGGTTTTATTCTCTGTTTGCTTTATTCATGTTGGAACAAAATATTTTAACCATAAATAATTTTTCTGGAATATCTACTCTGGCAAATTTCCAAGCAAAGTTGTCCCATCAGTAGCTAACAGGAAAGGAAAACATAGGGCTCTCCAAGACTCTAGGGCATATTCTCAATCTATAAATCAGCATCTCCTATATTAGGTCCATGAAGAATCCTAGTTAAAAAATTTTGTGCTAAAAATTATTTCTCTTGTACAGTTGCCACATGACTCCAGGTCTGTTACAGCTCACCATTCAACAAATAGTCATGATAGTAAAAATGTACTGTACTAGCTTATCATTTTTCTAGACAAAAAAAAAAAAAAGTGAAAATATCTAGATTTGCTGAAAGACACAATGAAAAAAAGTTGCAGAGAGTTTATATTTAAGCCTTCAGAAATGCACCACTAAAAAGCTGTGTGGATATATGTGTATTTTACAAATGTACAGAAATTGCAACCAGTGTTCGCAAGAGCATTAAAAAAAAGGTTATATTCTCAAGCCAATTCCCTGGTAACTTTGGCTTTATTCCCGGGAACTCAATATACTTCAGTGTATTAGACAACAGAATTGTCACCCAAGAGGCAGTCTACTTGGAGACAAAGAAACAAACCCATTCTTTTCTCATTTTAGGTCATACTCGTACAATGTGATTTTCTATTACAGAAGTGAATGCATTAATCAACAAACTTCCAAGCAGCAAAAAGCTCTAAGTAATCAAATCCATTGAAATTTTCAAGACTGCCTTTACCTGTGCAAGCTTCTGATCCTTCTGATGCTTTGTTGTTTGCCAGGCTACAACCAAATGAGAGAATTATGACACGTACTAAGTCTGACAGAAATATACCAGACCTGCACTCTTTGATGGAAATCAGTGCCCTTCATAAGGAACAGGATGCAGCCTTGCTGCTATTCATTTCTTGCTGTGGTCCTCATCAGAGATGATTTGTTAGTACATGAAAAATCAGGTTCTAAGTTGAATGGCAATAAGACAAATGTTACAGGCTAAACTCCACTTCCACCACTCCAGAAGAAACACAGTAACTATACTGAACTTCCCTCTAAGAAATTAATCAGTTTAATCTTTTTTAAAGAATTATTTTATTTTAAGTGATTTACTCCACGACAGTTTCCAAATAATGAGGAAATAGTGAAGGAAACAATTATTTACTTTTACAACAAGATGGAGTTAGTCACTAAAAAGTTATTTTGCTGGGAGACGAGGTCATTATTTTTAAGAAGCTATGGTAAAATATGGAACACAAAATCAAAATCAAAATCTCTTACACTCATCAAAAAATACAGAACACAAAAAGTAAAATTCTGAAATGCTTAAATTTCCCATATTGCCCTCTCTCTGGTCTTTTGTCATTATAGCAAACATACCTTGGGTTTATTTTTCCCTAACATTTTCTTTTTGTCAATGTGTAATATCATCTCAAAGTCAGTAGATTAAAACTATTCTCACCACAGATGCTTCAATTGCTGGTACAGATCCCTGTTTTTAAAGCCCTGTTGCAGTGTAGGGCTATCTCTTAAATAACACAGTCCTATCAACCATTCAGAGCTGCTCTAAATGCAAACTCCTACTTTCCTACCAGCTGTTTTCTTCAGGTTCCAGAGCTATCTTTCAAGGGCTCTGGATAGACTTGGGTTTTTTTTAACTCCCTTCAAACACATGATTTTTATGATGAGTCTGTAACATTCAACACCTCTGTTGAGTGAAGTCTAAAGAATTATGCCTTATTAGTTTACCCTACTGCCCACAGCTCCAGCCCCAGCTGTCCTCACAAAGCTGACTGTTCTCCCACAGCTCTGGCCTCAGAACCAAAACCACATTATCGGTGTTTCTGTACTATTCCATTTACACACTGGATATAACAAGGCAGATCTACTCTGTCAGTTAACCCCTTTTAGTGAGTATCCTGTCCCATTGCAGCTGAAAAACAGCTAATGCCTACTTCACAGTTTTTCTCATGTGTTTTAGCATTATGCAGTACCCTGACTTGCAATTAAGCAGGCTACTTAAATGCATCTAATTGCTGGTACCAAGGATGACACATACCTCCTCAATGGCTTTAAACAAACACCTCCCCCAATTTATATAGTATTCTTCATCTGACAACATACACAATGATTTGCATGCAACACCCCTTAAGAGATAGCAACCGTCTTAACATCTTTAATAACATATTTGAGTTTCTCACCTTGAACAATAGTTTGTGATTTTATTTGACACTGCATTCATATTTTAGGCAAAATAAGAAGGATGAGGGTTTGTTTCACGTTTTCTGATGTTACTCAAAGCAAATAGATGCTCTGTGCTTTGTCCTTTTAGCCAGTGCATTTGAATCCTTAAATCATTTTAAGTTTATATTCAATCTGAAAATCGTGCTTTTATGTCTAGAAGAGTAGACTCATCTATCTACTCTTGGAAAGAAGAAAACTTTCCCAGGATAATTTTTGCAATAGAAATTTTTTCCCTTCAGTTGGTTTCAAACAGCAAGGCCCTTCCATGACTCCAGACTTGTTTTTTCCCCAGACTAACTCAATTAGATTAAAAATATGTTTCTCTATCTGATCACAATAGCACTAATGTTTGTTAGTGTCTGTGATGCACAAGCTGCAAAACTCCATTTTTACTTATAGCAGAACTGTGCCAGTAGCCTTCTTGGAAAACTCACCCAACAGCTGAAGTTTACACTTGTTGTTCCAGTAACATAACTACTCAGACTAGTCACCAAGACCTCAGTCCAGCTCTCATCCCACTGCAAAGCAGCAGATTGCTGATTCATGCAGCTAGGTTAGGCAAAAATGTCTCCATAAAGGCACCCTTCCAAAGGAGCTGATACACTGTCAGCTGAGGCAGGCAGGACACTTACTTTGACCTGCTTGTAAATCTTTCCACATTCCTCTCTTTCCCAAGATTATTATATCCAGTATCACAAATTACATTATCGATTAGTTACGCGCTGACATTTCTGTTTCTTTCCAATGGTGTTCTGAGCCTCTGTGATGATCTCCTGTTCCCTCTTCTAGGTTTCTATCTAAATCCCTATAGTATTACATTTGCCTTGTGTTCAGCAACATATCTGAAGCACTGCAAAGTCATCAGATTGTAGCCTGTTGCAATGAAGAGTTCAAGAGGCCACAAGTTTGGATTATGCCTGTTTCTTTAAATTAGTACAGAAAAATACCAACTGTTGGAAAAATATCTGCCACAGCTATCTTTCAAAGTACTTTTTCTTAAAGAAGCAAAAATATTCCCTTTCTTATTTATTTATTTATTTTCAGTCTGTTCATACAACGCAGCCCTTTGGGTGTTTTTGTTCTCCCCTACAATAAAGTTCCTATTATTGTTTCACAGTATTTCTCCCCAGAATGATAAATATCCAGCTATAGACACAGGAGTGCTAGGCTCTGCTCGCAGCTTTCTTCATGTT
>JAAGNO010004028.1:51165-78855 GCA_033439905.1 Ceryle rudis | reverse complement strand
AGAAAAACCCTATTTCAACGGAAGATGCTTTGCAATGCTGAGTCACTCAGACATAACTGTTAAAATAGGAATTAGAAACAACTGAAAGCAAATTCAGGGAAAACCATTCAAATCAATAAGAAGAGAGGTAACCCCTTGCACAAAGCTGATTTTTGGATAGCCAGTGTCCTGACAACAAATATGGAAAGTTCCTGAACACAGCAGAAGCAGAAAAAAAGGATTTTTCCTTTTTTTTATATAACGTCCTTGCAAGAATATATTAGCTTCATACATCTTATAGTCTGCCCAGTGTTCTTCACAGTAAATTACTATTTTCCCACATTTTTATTGCTACAGCACTCCATAACTTTGCTACGCTTTAGTGCTGTGCAGGCACAAAACAAAAGGAGAGGTCCTGCCCCAAATGGGTTAGTCGCCATGCAGATGGAGTCTCTGCTGGAAGTCAGCAGGCTTTAGGAAAAATAAATTTATAATCCTTCAAAACCAGGGACATTTTTGCTGCCTTTAAAGAACAGAGAGGATTTCTCTTCCCTTCTCATCCCACCCCCACAAAGACCCTCCCCGAATTAAAGGAAAAATTTACCACTGGAGATCAGCAGTTACTCCTATTAAATGTATCTCTAAAAATTCAGATCTTGGTCCTGATTTTAATAATCTATAGCTCCGATAATTCATGTGGAATAACCATATAAACCTATTCTAAACTAGGAACTTCTTCAATTATCTTCTTGCTATCTGCATGTAAGTTGAATTTAAATGAATGTCAATAGCATTCATTAATGACAGTTTAAGAACACATCTGGGAATATGTAGTATGCAAACTCCAACTTTTATCGTAGTTATTGTACTAAGTGAAGACAATCCCACTTAAATCCCCACCTCTACATGTCTTACAGCTCACCCATCTATACACTTCCTATGGAATTAAGTAACAAATTTCTTCTCCTCCAGGAGTTCCATTGAGTTCTAAACATAGTTTAGTTTAATTTTAGGCAATTTATTTTGTTTCTGCCTTGGGCATACCTTTCTAAAAGTCAGTTGAAAGAGGCAGCATGCCAGGCAGGTTTGTCCATGTTTTGTATCTCTCAGGCTAAAATCTACCCGATTCAACCTCCAGCAGGGCTGGAATTCTAATGCATAATTGGATAATTTATAGAGGTATATTGTAAGAACATTTCCTTATATCATCATGGATGGTTTTAAAGCATGAGTTCTCTCCAGTACACACTAGACAATACTAAAAAAAATGGCCTTTGGCATCTGTATTCTAAAACATATTACAGGTGACAGATTTATTTTCAGTCCTTCGGACTTAGACGATGTGATTCAGGGGTCAATCCTAACAAAGGCTACATAGGAAAGAACATCCTGTGTAGCACTTTCTGGTACTTACTCCCTGAAAAATACTTGTGTCTTCTGCCATGATACAGTCACTTTGATTAGGAAGAAGTATCATTCCAGCAGTGACACACAGAGCCTGTAAATAATTTATCATTAATGAGCTACAACATTAATTCTTTAAAAAAAGACTTCCGTTATGTAAAACACAATTCATTAAGCAAAATATCCAACGTGTATTTCATCAAATCCAGACTGTTAAACATGTAGACCTCATTTAATGCTCACAGAGGAGAGGACAATCTGCTTTAATGCCCTGCCTGATGCGTCAGGCAGTCTGGATTCTATTCCTAGCTCAGACTTAAACCATTAGGCAAGTCACTTCATTGCTCTGTTCTTCATCCCACATTCTTAAATGAGATAATAGCATTTCTCTTATTATTTGGTACCTTCAAAATATAAATTCCTCACGGCAGAAGCATTTTCTTACTATATATGTCTAGCTCCCCTGTGGCTTGGATTTTGTTTGGGTTTTCTAAATGGTTGCTTGTTTTACTAATAACAGAGGAAATATTTGTCACAGTATACATTTTATAAGGCTAAAACCTACAGTAAATAACGTTCCTAAATCCTTATTGAACCACTTAAAATAACAAAGTAGAGACCCATGTAAGACATAAGCAAGAAAAAGAAGATGATTCAAAATTAGAGGAAATTGACCCTCTCGTCATCAAAATGAATCACTGCCAGTTAGAACTTGGCAGTTAGAAGCATCAGAGGAGGGGACTAAATAAGTGTGAATTATGTTCTGGTTCTGAAGAACAATAAGGAAACAGAGATTTACTTCTAAATCTCTGGTTTAAAATTTTAAAATGTTTAAATAAACTTATTTTCTTTTCTTTTTCCGAGTTCTGCACCTGCTTACCCTTTGTTCTCAGTTTGTTTTAGTTCTTTAGTTGTTTTTTCCTATTCCTCAGTGAGTTTTGCTTTTCCTAACAATAGTTATCATTCAGACAGTCCCTTTCATGCCCTCATGTTTATACATACTACAAACAGAGTGAAATTCACTCAAGAACATATTCTCAGAATTGTCTTCCTTACTAGGTTTTCTTCAGAGTATGTCGGCTTTTGCTTCATGTCAACCCTAGACAAGATCTTCCTGCCTACACTGAGAACCTCTTAAGGATTATGAACCCTCAGACTTAAAATGAATCCATGTGATTTCCATAGAAGTTAATGGAAGTTCCAGTTAATATATTTCATTAAATCCTTGCTCAGGGGATTAATAGAGATGTTAACATCAGCTTTTCTTACAACTGACATACTATTCACAGCTAAAGCCAAGGCAGTGGAGTGGTACCTAATATTTTCTCTGGGCTAGATACTCCCATAAAGGACTAGCTTGCAGGGGTTCAGCAAATAGTTACTTCTACCTTAAAAGTGCTGTGGCTTTCAGGCAGCAATCATGGCTCATGTTGGTCCCTCTGTGTTGATAGAATATTGACTCTATTATGTTAGCCTTAAGAACATGCAGGCAAGAGTATTTCTTTTGTGCTGGCACACAGCCAAAGAAAATAGGGTCAACCCTCATTCACAACAGGGATTCTCAGGTTGCAGCTAGACTGACCTTTGCATTCATCTTGCTCCGATTGCCTACCAAATTCAGCTGCTTTCTCATCTACACCTCTGTGACTGTACAGGATTCCTGCAACACAGGGCAGAAGCTTCCTATCTTTAGAAACTACAGATTGAAGTAGGGAAGAATTGACTTATGCCCTCCCCTGAAAGTTTAAGTACTGGCAATGCAACTTCATTGCCATGCATAAAGAAAAAAAGAATAGAAATCAATGTGAGATTAATATGAAAAATTACTAGATACAGCCCAAGGCAGGAACAAATGAACTGTGCTACTGCTGCTAGAAACTGATTTTAAACACATGCACAACAAATTCTCAAGTATTGATGTAGGAGAACTTTTTTTTCTTCTTCTTTTTTTTTTTCCCCTACAAAGGGGTGTTTCCTAACACTGTGTTTATCCTTTACTACCCTTGCCTTTCCATAGATTCCTAGTTATTGCTTACCTGCTCCCATTGTGAATACTCAATGACAAAGAAAAAAGGTCACAAGCTAGTTACAGCCACATGGAAACCAAACATGACTGTTGCATAAAAGTCATTGCAGTTTGTTTCCTGTATCAATAAAATCATCAAGAAATATACGACACAAAAATATAAAGAAAGTGAAATAAACACTGCAGAAGAAAGATGTACTTCTCTGGGTAGCTTGGGCAAACTCTACCAGAGGTTCCAAGAATCTTGCTTGAGAAATCACCTGAAAAATAAGTTTTGATTAAGTGAACTTAGTATATTTAAAATTCATGCATGTCCTGAATCAAATGCAGTTGCACTTAACAAGAATTTAAGTCCAGATGTAATAACAAGTGTTAGAAACAGAGGAATACAAAATCCCAGAAAGTGACTATGAAAAATCCTAACAGCGTGCAATCCAGTAAACTCAGGGAATTGTTAATACCACTGAAAGAGCACAGTACAACTGAAATTGCAGGAAAGGAACCGGCACAAAAGGAAAATAAATCAAAGGCTAAACAAAACCTTTACAAAAAAGAAAAAAAAGAATGAATCTAGAAGCTGTCAAGGAACTTTGAGGGTGTAATGTACTAAATGAGGCAATGCCACAAGGAAACAAATGTGGAAAGAGATAAGAAAAGTGATGAGAATGCAATAGGAAAAGTGTCAAAGAATGACATAACTGATGAAGTAAAACAAGAAAACATGGGCAATAGGATGAGACACATGTCACTTCTGAGATCATCAGTGAATGCTACAGATCCTTTATATATCAATAAGAAATCTGCCAAAACAAAAGCCCAAACTTTATAATCAAAAGCAAAGAACATTTCCATTGTTTTGCAGCTGAGTGTTAGATAGTCACATACATTTTATCTATTTGACAATATATCTGAAAAGTGGTGTTCCCTAACTACACGGCTATTGTAACAAGTCAGTTGAAGGCTCTGCATTCTGAATAAATGGTAAGTTAATTAGAATCAGAAATAATAAGGGGGAGGGAAATTTTAGGCTGTGATTTGGATGAAGAGGTGAAGCTGGGAATAAACCAAATAATGATCAAGAATGTTATCGATTCTTTGCCATTTAAAATATCATATTTATCAGCATATGAAAGGATTGTGGTGGGAGGAGATAGAGGAGGCAGGGGAATCTCTTCAAGGCAATATTTAAAAGTGAAATCCTTGTCCTGAATTGTATCTATCCCTGGAACAAAATACCTATCACATGAGATCTTTGCCTTTTTAGGACTGTGTGGTTACTTGGAAGTAACTTAATAAATAACTACAGTTTTCTAGACTCATACAAAGGATTAAGGCTAAACTCACAAAGGCCTAATGGACAGTGTGGAAGAACTGCATGAAACAAAGTCATTCAAATTTACACTGAGATACCAAACACTCACTTTTGCTGCTGAAAGTAGACTGGTTTGTGCATTGACACAAGTGGCAGACTTCTGTATCTGTCCAGCTCCAGAACCTCCACAGGTCAGAGCAGCTCCTGTTCACTTCCAATGCAGTGCTTACCTAAACCCAATTAGGAATCAGAAATTAAATGTTTGTTCTCTACCTTTTGACATCTGATTAAGTTATCAGATTCAGAACATTGTCTAGCATATACTAACAAGATCTGAGTCCTGCAAAATATGATTATTGCAACTTCCGTTTTCAACCAAGGAAATATAGAGGCAATCAAATACAAAATATGTATGATAATCAAGTCTCTCTAACCGTGGGACCTCAAGTATGCATCTCTTCCTTTCAGCATCAGCTTTTACAGCATTTAGCATGTCACTACCTCTGCTTTTGAGTAAAAAGAATATGTTTCACACGGTGAAATAAGGCAACGGATGATTGCTTGTTACAGCCCACTTATATAAACCTTTCATTCTAAGCCTCCTTCAAGAGGTAAAATATCCTTATGACTAGAGTCTACTTTGAGGACTTAATTCTTGGGCAAAACTAGTCCCATACTCAGTCTAGCCCTTACATATGTAGCTAACATTAAAAGGGAAAAAACCCTAAATACTTTATACTTTCTCAGAAATATCAACATCAATTTTACTGTATGGAACTGCCTTGAAATTGTCTTGACAACATGTGCAAATGATACGTATATTCAAGTTGTCTGGCTTACCAGTGAAAACAACATTTTTTTTTCCCATGACTGCCAACCCTGAAAACACCACAAGATCTGAAATTTGAGCTGTGTGCAGTTTAACTTTTTTTGGCAGTTAGTAAAGATGTTGAAGGTAAAAGTCTTTCTCCTACAGTTACACTCATATATTCCCAGAGTGTTATGACCATCCTATGACTTGCAAACACTCTGGATTTTAATAAAAATAGCAAAACCACAAAAAAACTCTATCAGCTAAACTTTGGCACTAGAGTGAGATACACTGAACCAAACATCACATTTGCTCCACCTTAGATTACTTTGGATATTCATGACATACACTGGTCATTTGTGGATGCAATGAGGGAAAAGCCCCAACAGACACATGTCCATGTAGCATCATTATTTTGCACAGGTCTACAGCAGAGAAGGCATAATGGGTAAATTTGGAGGAAGAAGATGTTAGGTTAAATAAGTCTTTTTTAAAAGTATAATTACTCTTACTCTCTGATCTTCCAGGGATGTCATACAAGGTCCTAGTATTAAATCACCAGAGGATGTCATCTTACATAGTTCCACTGATTTATACCAGCAGAGGATCTAGCACATGGACATTAAAGCATTGGTCTAAACATAAGACTCATAAAAATATCTTTATTCAAAAGATATACTCTAAGTTTGTGTCTTTTGAATAACATGTCTCTACCTATGATGAAACATTTATGCTAGAGAATACACAGCATCTATGGGAACATGTGATACTGGTGAAGAGAACAACAAAGTTAAAACTCAAGAATTTTAGTAAAATTTTTAGTAAAGTTTTGGTTTTTAAAAAAAGGGCTTGAAAGTTTCACATCCACAGAGTCATTTAAATGCCAGGGTAACTTGCTCCAATTTAAATGGAGCACAAGAGGTTCCACCTTAACATGTAGAGGAACTTCTTTACTGTAAGGGTCACAGAGCACTAGAATGGGCTCCCCAGAGAGGTTGTGGAGTCTCCGTCCCTGGAGATTTTCAAAACCCACCCGGATGTCTTCCTTTGTGACCTTTGTTAGATTATAGGATCCTGCACTGGCAGGGGGGTTGGACTCAAAGATCTCCAAGGTCCCTTCCAACCCCTGACACCCCGTGAAATCTGTGAAATGTGCAATTAACTGTACAAAATCAGTATGATGGGAAGTTTACTGGATTACAGTACATAAAAAAATGAAAGTAATATTCTCATATTCACTCCCACACACTTCAATACCTTTCTGAACTGAAATAACATAAAAATCCTTTTATATTTGCAAACTGAATCAGATGCAGACTTAATTGTATTACAACAGGTATAATAAATAAAATTATCTAATTTCCTGGTAAGCTTCAGCGTGCAATGATGAAATAAAATGCTAAGACAACCAAAGAAATCTGTAAGAAATCAAATTCCAAAATTCCCATTAGCAATTTCAGAAGTTCTTCCTGTTCCTTGTCTCAGCAGGAACTATTATTCTTATAACAGTAGCTCTAATCAATGTTCTGGGTAAGTTACAAAGCATATATTTCTATATGTCATTTCTATCCTCAAAGTCTCTGTGGGTTCAAAATAGGTTTTATTAAGTCATAGTCGAGTGCATCATTTGCAAATTTGCCAGTGTTCACTTTACAAGTGAAGTAAACACCTTATCCATCTATTTGCAAAAACATTTATCAAAAGGTTATAAAACTTTTATTTTTCAAAAAGAATAAGTACATCTTACTGCCTGAATAAATTTAGTCTTTTTTATTTCATTACAATTTGTAAGGAGATAAATTTCCTTACAATCTGCACAAAGCCAATGTAATTGTCCTTAAGGACATCGGCAGAATATCTAGCCACTGTATATTAAGGACAGTATTTTTTTTTTTAACACTGCACAGATACAATGAAACAAAATGGAACTAAATAATCAGAGGATATCACACTTGCTGATTAGATTCAAAGCAACTTTGAAAAAGGAACCATTTACTGAAAACTTGAAGGTCACATTTTTCCTGTAAGGCATACTGTAATTCCAATCATTTGCCTTTAGTTCAGTTAAACAATTAATTAGTTTTTATTTCCAGTGGAACTCAAATGAACTCTCCCTGTATTTTCTAGGAAAGATAACTGTGTTTGTAAACAGAGACCAAATTTCAAATATTTTGTCAGTTTACCTCATTAAGAATGCATTGCAGTTACTATCAGACCATTTAAGATTCTTTTTTGTCTATACATCTGAACTTCTAAATGTGGCTGCCATATATTAACAGGCTACCTAGAAACAGTATTATATTAATCATTTTGGTGATTCTAAGATTTAGGATAGGGCCAGGGTACAAGTAGCTCTAAGTTTTAGGCCATATAATGTTATCTTTTTCAACAGAATTGTAATTTAGATATCTAGTTAAAAAGAAATATGTCTGAATCTCTAAAATGGGATCTAGCTACAAACAAAAATCTGCAATTTAATCTTCAATAAGAGAATAAGTACACTAAAATATTTACTAGGTGTGTCCCAAAGGGAAAACAGAGCAACACAATACATTCCTTTCTAATCCTTAAATTTACATCTAAAAAATAAAAATGTTGTTGTATTCCTTGTCCCATTGTATTGCTACTAGATCAGATAAAGTGGCTGTGTTCTTGCTCTCTTTGAAGTTGTAACACTCATAAGCTGCATATTTAAAGAGCGTCTAAACAAAAAGCTTGAAAGGCATTGTATGTAGTTTATGCAGTAATATCCACCCGTCATTTATAAGTACAAGATATCTTGTTCTGTTATGAAAGTACGTGAATTATTGGAATGACCAATGAAAAGCTCACAATCATAAGATATTTACCATTAGACCACATTGTTTCTTATCTTTAGCTTTTTCCTGTCCCATGGAACCACTGTTTAAATTTAAACAACTAGCCATTGAATAACAGTAGCATTCATTAGGTTTTTTAAGATACATTAGAACTCCTTTTCTTTCTAAATGCTGAGACATAGCACCCTGGAAAATCAAATGTGAATTATTTTATTAAAGAAAAGGCAAGGTTCCAGTGGCTCAATGAGTTATCTATCCCTGGTATCAACTCTTTCTCAAGGCCTCTTCAAAACATATAATTCTGGTCAAAAATAATGTGTGGGAACTCACTCATTTCATAAATATAAGGAAATGAACTATTTTGCTGTACACTTCCTACAGTTCTCCCTTTCTTTCTCCAGCCCATTTGTGCCTCCACCTCCTGTGCCACCACCTAAAATATCTTTCCTATCTGTGCATGTACATTCTGTTGAAAGTCCAATGGTGGAAAAATTGTAGGGCTCAAGCACCAGGTGTTGATGCTGTCAGGATGTGGAAAAAACCTGTTGTGCACCCAGGTGAAGAACAGCAGGGGAAACATTCCTCAGTTAATGCAAATTCATATATTCTGTCAAATCTACTTCTGAACATTGCAAAGTGTCTTGGTGTATATGAAGTGATCTCACAAAATCCTCACCAAATTCTGATTCTATTTAAAAGAAATTTAAGTGAAAGTCGGAAGTATTTAAAATGTCCCTGTTGTCTAAATTACACCCCTGGATTTCTTGTATTTAATGTGAGTTTGTTCATACTAACAGGAAGTTCAAAAAGTGGAAATGATAAAATTATCAGTATAATTTCATATATACCCTCTCCTGTTATGAAATGTGTCAGGGAATAATCATGTTTCTTCTCTTTATCAATCTTTATCGTTCTATCTTGGAACAGGTTTGGGCTCCCAAATCATTCGAAATCCTGAACTTTCACTGTGTGCATGTAAGTACTTTCCAAATAAAACTATTGCTGTTGATTGAGGGAGAAGGGGAGGTGAAAGCTCCTCTGAAAGTTACAGTATAAACCAATAAAAACAACCGAAAAAAAAGAAGCAATTTATAATTAACTTGAAAAGCCAGGGTAGCTAACAAAACTGTACCGAAAATCAGAAGAAAAATATTTACACAGTCTGAGATAATATGAAATGTACCTGTATCCACTTTTATCTACCTGTGTTTATGGTCACCAGAAGAATGTCTATCTATGCTCATCATAAGGAAACTAAAACTAGTACATCTTTCCTATCTTAGGATCGTAAAGTCTCTAAGTCACATCTTCCTCATGCCTTAGACTCTTGGTTAATGAATACATGGAGGTCGCAGGAGGGGGAGTGTTGTAAAAAAAAAAAAAAGTACCTTTTTTTCCCCTACCCTTTCCTTTGACGTATTGGAAAATAATGATATAAAACTTAAGCGAAGTAGACACAATTTTCTATCAAGGGCTATCTATACTTTCATCTTCATTAGTAAAGCAATTTACAGTTATAACTAGCAAGTCTAGATGATAAACTAAAACAGAAGAAAACTCAGAGACATGCTTTAGCAATCCTGATACCTTGCAAATTTTTCTGTAGCCTAATTTTATCCTGTGTGAATAACTACCTTTGCTTTGAAGTATTAACAAGCAAAAGCTTTCTCAAATATAACTATAAAATATAAACTTTCAAGAATATAGATTAGAAGACAGGCTTCAGGAGATACTTTCATCGTACACTTGTGCAGTTTGGAAAACACTACTCCATTGTAAACATATATCCTGGTTACACCCATTGCAATTCCAAACCTAAAGGTGCCTTGAAGTTCTGGGTTTTGTATCCCTGAGCTGTGCTTACAAACAGGACATCTGTAAAAGCCTATCTGTGTCCTGTATAACTACAGTGAATGTACAGACTTTAGTCTCTGTACTAGTTTTGTATGATCCACTTTGTACATTATTTTTATTTCTTTTCACCCTTCACAGTTTTACATGGAAGAGAATCATAATCGCTTACTCCACCCGAGCAGGGTATTTCCTGGTAATTAATTAATGGCAGTTAAGGGATTTTAGATTTGCTGTTGGCACTCAACTCAATGAATTGTCAACGATCAGGAAATACCCTCCCTACTTGTCATATCTGCCAAATCACTAATTAAACATTTAATACCGAAAAGCAAACAACATCTTTGTTACTAGTTTCATCTACTTCAACGAAATTAATCAATTATAACTTGTACTGTCTAAAACCTGAACAACAGGTAATTTGCACTGTATAGCACTGACCATATTTATCAGTGGAAATAGATTATAAAATAAAGAAAAAATAGAAATTAAGTCATCAAAGATATAGGGAATTCTGCCTACTAACCCTGTCCTTATTAAGTCAATATAAATATTGGGGTATGGGTATAATATACTCATCAATGTTGCTCATATCCACCTTCTCATGATAATTTTACTACTGATTACAAATGACAAAAATTTAACTGAAAATATTAATCTATTTGCTAAATAGGAAGAAAGACATAAAGAAAAGGAGAAGGAAGAAAGTGGGAAGTAGAGGAGAGAGGTGGGGGTGTTGAAATTGTCTCATTTTGAGGGACTAAATTTACAAAAACAGTTTAAAAAAAAATTAAATCAAGGTGTTGCTGTTCACCTTCCACCTTATAATTCAGAGCTCAAATGGCACAGCCAGGACATTTGGGAATTAGGGTCAATGCCTCCCTGTGCATGTGCAAATATTTTAAAGGGTTCTCTTGATTCCTTGGTCTCCTACAGGAGATATACATATACTCTAGGTATAAAAAAAAGGAATCCCTCTTGCATAAACAATCCAGCGAAGAAAGCAAGCATGAGTGCTAACACAGACACCGAACCTCAGATGACCCAACCATCCCATTAAACACTTAATTACAATATTCTAGATAGGAGGAAATGCCCCTCCCTGGTTGGTTTTGACCAACCCCTTCATTTTTAGTACAGCTGGCTGAAGCTGGCATGAAAAAAAAAAATATACAGGTTGAACAAAATATTAAGATTTGACCGGAAACAAATTTGCCTCTTTTGTTACATATTAAAATTAATTGTTTTCATATTGATTGTTAAGAAAAGAAGTTAGTCTGTGTATGAGATGAATAAATAAATCATATTCATAGAGACCACATGCTTAAAGGAAATTATTCTCAGGTCTTGCTCTAGTAAATGTCCATCCCACTCTTCTTAGGCTGTGTCTTTATGTCTTCCGCAGAGATCAAACATAGTTTTAATTCTTAAATGGGATTACACAGGAGAAGTGCTCAGCCATGATCACGGATTGGGTAAGAAATTTTTTGACTTTCTTATTGCCTTTCAGTCTGTTTTACAGATGTGGGACTCTTGGAAACATTTAGCCTGAAAAGCATCAGTGCCCGTTAACACCTTACATCATCAGATGCAGTCAGAACAAGAACAATGAGAGCTGTTTCCAGGAATGATGAGGAAGGCTTTGTTTGGATTATCCCTCGGTACAGTGATTACCATTGGCTAGGATCATAAGTGGTAGGTAATTACTCATTCTTTAGCCTCTTCCACAATGTCATTCAAAGGATTGAAGTTTTCATCTTCTTAAAAAAGATACTGTCTCTTGCAAAAATGAAAAAGATAAGATTCATAATACAGTACTTATTTCCCTTAGTTACCTGGAATGTCAAAAAGCGAGATCTCCTGCTAGTAAAATTATAGGGTTTTATTAGATTGCTGTAATTAATTATAAAAAAAAAATACTTTCTAAGCACAAATCATATGTTCTTTAAATGTTTAATTAGTAGGAGCCTGCATTAGTGCCTAAGGGAGTCAGTGGAGTTCAGACCTTGAACTGACAACAGTTAACAAACTAAATTTTTTGCTGTTGTTAGTCAGGTTTAATAGGTTTTTAAAGTTGCAAAGAAAGCAATAAAGGGTTGACAGAACATACAATTCCATTTCTTTTAAATAAATTTCTTTTCAGAGATTTTCAAAAGCTGTTGACATGGGACTTGGTATGTTTCAGCTGAAATAGAAGATAAACTTCCCCTTAACTTCAGCAGCAGCACATTTTTATTAACCCTAACTTCTCTTCAAAATTCTTCCTGTAATTTTATATTTGT
Source organism: Ceryle rudis (assembly GCA_033439905.1). Taxonomy (NCBI): domain Eukaryota; kingdom Metazoa; phylum Chordata; class Aves; order Coraciiformes; family Cerylidae; genus Ceryle; species Ceryle rudis. The sequence goes on along the minus strand of JAAGNO010004028.1, from coordinate 66,371 downwards.
GCTTTAGCTGTAAGACAAAAGATTGTCCTGCTACTGCTGTAACAAAACCTTTGAGTCAGTGGAATTAAATTTTGGGGGGCCAGCAGGTATTTAACATATGTACCATAAAAAAGGGCCAATACTCTGTTAAGAAAAAATGTTGATATAAATGATATATGAATATTTATCAGTTTGGCAGTGTAAAGGCTGTCAGGCATAAACGTTAGGTCTGATTGCAGTTGCTTAACCTGTTAGAGTGAATCCTCCGAGGAACTTAACCCCCATGCTTCATTCTGAAGTAACTGACCAAAGAAAAATGCTTCACTCAGCACTAGTTATTAGTGTCAAAAGTCTACATTGTTCTACTATTTTTTTTTTAAAGGAAAAAAAGAAACATGACCTTGGAGAAAAGCAGTATTACCTTTGCAACCACCACATGAAAGTACAGCTACAATTAACAGAAGCAGTGTTTTAAATTACGCAGAAGCTCTACATGCTTCTAAATGAAAGTTCTGCCTATCAAATACACTTGAATACTTTTTTTTTTTTTTTATGAATACTGAGCAGCAAAGTTTTATGCAAAGGAATTTTACAGTTAGGTACTCTACTATTCATGTTATTATGAGTCAACATATTGTTGCCATTAGAAAGAGGAGCCAGATAGAATAAAACAAATATTTGCATCACTGTATGTCATAACCACTGTCCTTCTACTTCAGTCCCAAGACTGCTCTGATCGACAGCACCAGTTAATGGCTCTGAAGAACTGAAAGTGCAGAAAGAGATGCTGAAACAACTTGGCCACTTTCCTTTTGCAGATGAGCTAGGGAAGGAAGAGAAGATAGGTAAAGGAGGTGCCACCGGTGAAGTACAAAGAAATCTAATTTGCTTCTGAGGCATGGATACCATATAAAGAGGACATTTAGCTCCAAGAACCTTCCCACTTACATCAAGGTTGCATCTGCCTCTGCATATAGTACAGGAGTTTATAATAAAATCAGTGTTAAAACTGACAGATTTAAATACCTATGGTAAGGCAACTTATATCCAAAAGAAGGCATGTGGATGAATCCAGATTTTCCATCTTCTAATTTTCTTTCATCTCTTCCAGCTTTAGGGAGAGCTGTAAGAATCCAATGCATCCAAGCATCAGACCTCCAGAGGTTATACCTCATACAAGGCACCAACATTCAAAACTGTAACCTAAAGACAATGCTTTTTTAAGGCTTGTACCATCTACACACAGAATACTCACACCTCAGCTCTCAATCCCTTTCAGGGAGCATGAAGTGCATGCTGACATGACTATGTACAGACAGCTGTGTATCTGCTCCACCCAGCTTTTTAAATACTTTTTAAACTGCTTGACTATCAATTGAAAGTTTGCTAAGGAATTTGTGAACAAATCCACCAATCAAGATAAAATATCTATTCAAGGGTATCTAAGTGTGGTAAAGCACATGAAAAGGTATATAGGTATATTTTTAATTCAGTTTATTGCCTATAGCCTAAGTTCAACACATGATCTAATTTGTTTGTGGCTGCAGTCAACAGGTGGGACTTCAAAGCCACTACAACTGAGTGATTTTCAGAGAGGCAAAAAACACATCAAGGCAGTACAGAAAAAAAGCAGTGAAAAAGTGAGACTGAATACCCAGGAAATAAGACATTTATGCAATCTTAATAGATTATCCGGTTTTGTGGGGGGTTTTTTTGTTTGTTTTTTTTTTGTTTTGTTTTGTTTTTGTTTTTGTTTTTGTTTTTGTTTAAATAAAACAGCTGCACCTATACCAAATATAAACCAGTTGTAAACAAGAACCCTTCAACACCAGAACTCATGAAGTTGCTAGCAGGCTGCAAAAGTGTTCTATAGCACTGAGCCAAACAGTATATAATAAAAAAGTAAAAGCTACACAGACACAGAACCCTCTTTGCTGAAATATCCTCGTGTTTATAGCTTTTTCAGAGAGTAAGTTAAAAACACAGTGCCTGATCTTTTGGATTGGCCTGTAGGACTCCAAGGTCACAGAAACAAGCTGCAATTAAAAAGGGTGTAATGAGGAAAGGTCACAACAAATGAATAGGAACATGACCCAGCACTATACAGCAGTGAGGTACAAAAACAAGCGGGATGGGATGGCGCCAGCCAGCATGCTTTCCTATCTAATCAGCTGTGTCTCTGATAAAGGAGGAAGTAAGTTAAGGGAGGGAGTCTTCAGCACTTTAAACAACCCCCAAGACTCCACTTCTTCATTGCTAATGTAGTATCTTTAGGATTCAGGCCAAGAGAACAAGTAAAAGGAAGCTTAGCAGTCACTAATTGTCAGCTTCATATTTGTTTGTGGATAATAATGACCAGTTTGAACTAGGACAGCAGATACTGCTTTCCACAAGTTACTTAGTGATGTCAACAAACAGTCTGTATTTTGGTCTATTAAGCCTCACAAAATAAACCCTGATACCCATCTGCACCAAGACAAGGCTGTGCAGGTGCATTGCAAGTCAGCACCGAGCCCTGTTATGACTTTCACACTTTATTTTGTCTTAAATGTCTCATGAAATTTCAAGTACACTGTTCTAATTCCTCACGTTTTGTAACAATAACAAGATTGATTGTATATTTTTTGTATTTTTTTTTCATTTCTCCGGGAGAAATCGACTGAATCCAAGTTTTGAAGAAGTAATGTTTCTTTGGGTTTCTAAGATTCAACATAATGTGAGGAGATTTCTGACTCATGTAATTTAGAAGTTCTGATTCATGAACATAGCTTATAGCAGCTAAGGTTAACCAAGACTTGCTGTCCACCCTGCATGAGGATGCACGGACAACAGAAGTCTACAAGAATCAGCTGTTCATTTGCTGTGGTTCATGGACTAGCACTCAAGGCAAACTGCTCAGTAATGTATCCGTATGGTTAACTCCCATGGACCTTTATTTTTGTAACAAGAAAAAAATTAAAAGAAAAGAACCCCAGAAAGTCTTAAATTGAAGAGACTAAGGAATGAAGAAACAATTACTTACATGCTATTTCATCTCCCTTTGATGTTCATAATTTGGTTTTAATTTCTCTGTTAATTTTTCCTTTGTCAGATACCAGATGCTGGGTTTTGCTACACCTTTCTCCAATACTTTAGAGAGTTTTTACCCTCTTGTGCTCCAGAAAATTCATGAAATTACTTTCATACTGTAACCCAGAATATTTACTTTTGCTTTCACCTGATTTTCAGCAGTAAGCATAAATGATGGTCAAAGGATGGCAATGGTCTTTAGGATACTTACTGTATTCTATTACCCATACCATTCATATTTATCTTGATAAATATCTTGATTTCTCATTCTCATTTATAATGTAAAAAGCACAATCTAAATAAGTCTGCCTATGTGCAACTGAGAATTGGTGCTTATAGAGTATTTTAATTTAAAAAGAAAAGAGCACTGAATGACACGACTAGTTTGGGTATTTCAAAGATTGAACCCTCCTTGTTTGCAAACATTAATTATTTATTTGAATATTGCTTGTAAATCTGAAAATGTATGAACTAATTGCATGCTTTGTTTTTAGGTGTTAGCTGTTGAAATAGCTGTGTACTTTGTGAAAGGCTGATTTCTGTTGTCAGGGAGTAAGCTGGTTGTTTCTGTATGGAGAAGCACAGCTTCCTAATGCTAGAGAAATTAAACAGAGGATTACAGAAAATGTCACAGAAACTTGAGTGGGAAAACTACTAGACAAGGGGAGCAGTGAAAAGGTCTGTTCCTTCTGTATCCTCAATGTTATCTTCCTGTCATTTTAAAGATACCGATTTTCTAGGGTCCTGTGGATATTACATGACTGGATCTAAAAAGCATCAATATCCATCTGATATCCATTCCTCACAGTGATGTTCTCCTACCAAAGTTGTCTGAATTCAACACCTAAGGTAATTTAACCTGAATTGTTGCAGTTTGCTCTGCATCCCATCTGAAGAGGCAGAATCATCAAATGGAGTAGACAGCAGGAAGCTTCCCTAGTTGCATGGACCTCCAAGATCTCTGCCTCAAGAAACTTGCGGTGACCACAAAAGGAAGACTGGAGCTTGCAGAGGAACTTGTCCAAATGACCCTAAGCCTATAAGGATTCTCCCAGCAGGCTCCAAATTTTTTTTTGAGAATTCATTCATAAACATGTTTCAGTGTTCAGCTGCATTGACTCCAAAAAGCACTGCAGAGCAGAACAGTAACATATATGAAATGATTGCTTTGACTTTGATTCAATAATTATTTTAATGAGAAAAGTAATCTGTTTATATTAAGAAATCTTGCTTACACAGACAAGCTGCTTCACCATAGCTAGAATTCATTAAAGCTGGTATACGGAAAATTGCAGTCTCCAGCTTCCCAGGATTAGATAGTTTTAAAAGGTTTTAAAGCAAAGCAGTGAATTCATTTGCATGCAGGCCAAACAGCATGTTCATAATAATTTATTTTAAAATGACTAATTGATTTGTTTTTACCTCTTCAATGTCTAAAAGCAAAAGTGATTGAACAAAGTATTTGAATATTCCAAACTGAATGGGAATGGTAGTGCAACTGAATATTCCACTATATTCCAGATTATGTTCACATCCCAATAAGTGCCTCTTTTTGTACTCTGGATAAAAACATTCCGAAATGAGTTCTGCAGTTTGCTCTCTTCTATGTGACCAATCCTAATCATTTTATAGTCAAGGGTAAAACATCTGTTTTGAAAAACAACCAGCATAATAATTTTCTACACTTCAGAATAACTTCAAAGATGCCAAAACAACAACAAAAGCCAAAACCCAACCAAAACAAAACAAAGCCTTCCAAAGTTTACAATATGATAAATTAAGAGGTTGGAAACAGAGATACAGAAATAATTTCATTAACAAATTTCAATACCTTCTCAGGTTTCCTAAGTCTCAGTCTGCATTTTGAGAAGACTTGTTTTAAAGGTGGATCTAAAGTATTAAGGCAATATTCCTATCATGTCAGGCAGCATTTGTGGCTGATCAGCCTAACATTTTTATCTCTTTCAGATGACTAGCCTCTCCTTTCACAGAAAGGATTATGATCTGGGAATTATCTTGGGAAAGCTTTGCTCATATGGTTTTATTTGTTTCTAGTCACTTTTCTTTCTTTTTCTTCACCTTTCCTGCCAAATAAATGACTGCCGTGATGTTCTTTGGACTTTTTGACAATTAGAACACCTCAAGATACTTTGACAGTACCACTTTTTTTCCTTATCATCTTATAGAAAAAGGAGAAGCCCTCATATCTCTTAAGAACTAAAGAACAGTTTCATAAATTTGGAAGAGGAAATTTCAGACCCTAATGACGTGGTTATATACGTGAGGTTTTGAACCAGACATGAAAGTCTTTACTGTTCTTATTCTGATCTCACTATTTGAAACTAGGATTGAAACCTCACAAGAAATAATAGCTTCTTTCCATGAAATGAGATTCCTGGAAAGTGAAAACCAGGAAGGGAGAAAGCCAGCTGTAATTTCTAAACTTCAAACACACGGCATACATCAGCCCACAGGCTGGGAAGCCAGCCTCTCCACTCCGCTTGGGCAAAAAGAGAGACAGACAGCAGAATGAAAGCTTGTCATTAACCAGGAGATAAACTTACTTTCTGCCTCTCACTGGCTCACATGGTGGGGTTAACTGCCATCAGAAAATGTGGGGATTGTAGGTAAGGCACATCCTCCACGCCTGAGAAGTTAAGGGAAAGACTTAACCAAAGAGGGGAGCAAAACAATTAAGTTTGCTGCTGGCTTATAGCACATGTGAAAATGGACCCAGACCAAAAGAACAAAGCAGGCTGGATTCGTAACCGAATGACTGATGCTAGAGAAGCATTTTCACCCTGTTTCCTATTTACTGAAGCACCTCCTTCACCAGTTCCTGCTTCCCCTGAAGCTGCAGGGAGGCACTTTATTCCAAAAACATTTTCACAGTTTCATTTGAAATTTTTGTTATTTTTAACCAGATTCATTCATATGTACCAGTCAAATATTCCTTAAATTATGGAGTTCCCCAAGCAAAATACACTCGTAAAAAAATGTGAATCAGATTCATTTGAGTAGTAGAACTGGTGTGGTGCTACAGACTGCTTCTGAATTCTTTCCTTGGTGAACGTTTCCTAGCTTAAAACTTATTGTCACTATATGAATAAACGCATTAATATTTTATTCATACAGTGGCGATATTCATACAGGGAGAAATAATGGAAACTCTTGGGATTATAATGTTAAAAAATTGAGCTTATTAATTTCAGTGAAGTTTTAATGCTTTCAATCAGTGCATAACTATGCCAGCATTCCCAAGTATATGCAATTTTTGGCAAAGAAACAAAAACTGCTGTCACTTGAGTTATTGCTTCCTTTGATAACCTTTTGCCTATGCAATTTATCATCAGTCATAAAATACTAGCACAAACTCCAAATAATACAATGCATATACTGGTCCAAGCAAATAAGTTACTTTTCTAATGGTAATTTGTTGCTTGGTACGTTCTGGGGTTTCTCTAAATTAAAGAAAAATAATAGGCACTTGACCTGCTGTCTAAGATGCCATGTAATCCTTGATTAAAAAAGCAAAGATGCAGCTGGTCAACTTACTCTCTGTATCTTTCAAAACAAACTTAGTAAAATAATTTATTAAATAGCAGGTTTGTGAGTCTTTTCTACATTATTTTTTTCCACATGTGCCTTACTTAAGAATCCCAAAGGAAACTTTTTCCTCAGCAAGAGTGCATCTGCTCCAGGAGCATATTTTTCAACCAAACTAAGAGCTCACTATATGCAATATCACAATTATTTACTATGTAAACGATTCTGTTATGACAAATATGGTTTATTGAGGAGAATAAGTAGTTCTCTAGAACTAATCACTTCTTTATAAACAGACACTGCTTGCATTAAATGAAACATTAAAAAAGGATTAAAACAATACCTAGTTTTGATTTCACATCTCAAAGCATACCTTAGTGATAGTTATGCTACATCTGACATATCCTTCGGAGATGAGTTAGGCACAGAGAAGACATCCCAACTTTAAATGGTGTGCAAATGGATTTTCAAAGTTTCTAAAAAGTTATAACAGCTTTTCACACATTTGAATCATTAAATATTGAAGATGTGCATTGGCAATGACTAGTGCACAAAGAATTGGCATATTTCAGAAATGAAGAGGTTTACTTATATATAGCAAATGAAAATGAAGCATTAGGGGTGCACAGCTTTTAAGCCCAGCCCCCATACCATCAAGATTTTTAAAAATGTGGATAACAGCAATATTAATAAGGAGGCTTTTACTATTTTCTCCTTTTTTATCTTTGTGATTCCCATGTATTACATTAGAGTTGGATCCTGAACAGCAACAGGCAAATTCTGAAAAGATTTGCTTAGAGAAAAAACAAAATACATATAAAAAGTTATCGTGAACATATACAGACCCAAGCATAAAGTTTCTGGCTGGATGAGCAAACTCATCTTTTCAAATATCCAGGGGTTTATGTTATTGATCAATCTGGAAAGAGAATCAATTAATCTATTAGGACCCCTCTTAGGGCATTACGCACAGTGTGATTTTCTGTGGTTATAAAAATGCAGTGCTAAGAGTCAAATCCTGATAGGATGGTCTTGAACTACCATAACTGAAAGGTCATTCAGGCCCCCCAGTCCTGAGGGTCTGGACTATCCTTCCCACCCACTAGTCCTTTAAGCACACTCTTTTGTGTCCATCATATACAATTATGTACTGCAGACCACCATCACATACAGCCAGGTAATGGACCTTGTTGGCTATTACCACTAAGGGGTATTCCTCATAGTAAGAAAAGTCCATATTGTTTATAAATGAGATGTCTGGATTTTTTCCACCATGAGGATGGTACAAATAATTGGAAAATCCTAGCTTGCCATTGCACCCTTAGCAATGTGTTTGCAAACACAAAATACATCAGGTGTTTTTCACTGTATCAGAACACACCTGCAAACACATAGTCAGCATCTCTGCCATCTGCAGCTAGGAGGCACTTGAATTTTACCATCTCGCATTTCAGTGCCATTAATTTATTTTACAGGTGCCTTTTTGCAATTCACTGACATTGAAAAAACCTCGAGGAACAAACCTTCTCATTCACTGACTTGTGTATTTGCAAACATAGGGCTTTGCAAACCTGATCTCATAGTGGCATAACTATAATTTTGATTTCATGACTCATTCAGTGATTACATGCTAACTGCTAACTGGCCACTCCTTGTCACCCACTATTTGCCAACACACTGTTTATCTAAACCAGAATGTGCTGACTGAAAAGAACATGCTGTTAAAAATGCATTTAAATTAAATCACAAAGTTGCTCCCCTTTTTTTTTTTAACATCCCAGTGTTACTTTTGCATGTGTGACACAAACAACGAAGTTGTGCATCCTTTAAATTATAAAATCAAAGCAATTTTTTTGGTTTACTTTCAATTCTTCTGTTATATTATAACAAGACTTAAGAAAAAAACATAAAAAGACTTTTAGTGCCTTCAGATCTCTGTTGACTTTGGAGGAAGAACATGTTCCTAAGACTATCCCTGAAGTTTCTTACCAGAAAACCGACCACAAAGGGTGAGTTGCTCCCTAGAACTGAGAGAAAGCTCTACGTACTTCCCATTTTACTACTGAAGGAGAAGGGGGGAATTGAGAGGGGACAGAGACTATCAAATCACACCACCCTTGCTCTGCCAGATTTCTGTCTACTGCGTGCCCAGTCCCCACAGGGAGGTTAGGTGGGTTTTCTTCACTATAATCAATCTTTCTGGAGTGTTGTACCACTCAAGTCAGAATGCACACTTGCTATCTTGGACTCTGCCCAGCATCTCTCCCTTTAACAACATCACAACTTGCTCTTTCTATTTCTATTTCATATCCTGAAAATTCTGTTAGTACATGCAATTTATAAAATTAATCACTGTAATTTCAAATGAATAACACAATGATCAAGATTAAGGTTCTACCACGTGAAACCGAAAGTATGAAAACTTAAGAAAGCCGATTCTCATGATGTTTACAGTATAACTATGTAATCTCAAGATACTTGGAAAGTTCAGATAATGACAGAGTTCAAATAAATGGCAAGTTGGGTGGTTTTTTTGAAATGAAATTCATCTTTCTGTAACTAATAAACCAAGGCCAAGTTGGAGAGAGAAGAAAAATTTTAAAATGCTAGAAATATTGTTCAAACAATACTCAAATACTGAACTTTTTTACCATTGATGCAAATGGGGCAATGTAAGAGCATTTCACTTAGGCCAATCTACTGGTTGCATGTAGTTGTCATACACAGTTTGATCTGCAGTGGAGTGTACAACTGCAAAACTAACACAGCTTTGCAACACCTGTGTGCTGATACAGAACTGACATTCTTTATCAGAAGATACATAGATGGTAGAGCAACTTCCGATATTTTATTTAGGTTTTGTTCCTCCAATTCAATCACTGCGAGGGTGCTTGAACAGTGGAATAGGTTGCCCAGAGAGGTTGTGGAGTCTCCATCCTTGGAGGGTCAATATGGAGATGGCCTTAGACAACTGGCTCTAGTTTATGCTGCTTTTAGTAGGGGAGTTTAACAATTTCAACAGGTCCCTTGTAAACTCAATTACTCTGTAATTATAAAAGACCACTTCTTTGAAATCCCGTCTGGTGACTGCAAACTTCTGTGTTTTGCTGAGTTCTAAATCTGACGTCAAAGAAATAAGCTTTTTTGCTTTTCCCTTTGGTTCTCCTAGAACTAGAATTACTAGGGACAACTAAAACTACCCTAGTGAGACCAACCTTTATATTTAGGATGCGCACTATGATGACATTATAATCTTCACTTACAACCTTAAAATGAGCCTTACTTGCATTACAGTATATTTGAAAATAAATGGAAAAAAAAAAAAAGAAAGAACTGGATGTTGGAAAAAAAACGCAAAAACTCACAAGAGAAATGCTTCCTCTTACATTTCTATTTTTAAGACTAAGCTTAACATGACCTTGAATTTCACATGATATAATCAGACATAAATAAGCACATTTACTGATGAGATAGATTTTCCTGATTACTGAGGAGGAGGGATCACATACCTTTGTACTCTGATTATATCCTTATAGTTTTAAAGAAGTCTTTTAAAAAAATCCTAAATACTGATGCATTCCACGCTTAAAAATACTCCACAGTTAAAAGTACTCTTTCCTAATTTACCTATAGTCAATCTGGATTTATCTAGGATATTGAGGTCCATTTTTGTAAAAAATGCATTAGAAAGGAAGCATTAACCTACAGAAGACATATGTCTGACAGTGCACTAAATGGATGGACTGATTGTCCCTCTGACAGAAATATTTCACAGCATATGTAACCTCTGTTTTGTTTTGGTTTTTTTTCCTTTGGTAGATGTCAAGCAGACAATGAAGTCACAGTTCTTCTGTATATTGAGGTTTTCCCATGCTGAAGGAGAAAACATATAACTATAGCTTAAGAGTATTTATTATTAATGAAAATTAGGGCAAAAGAATCATTTCCATGTGATACAGTATGCACAGAAATATGACTGTCTGTAGACACTGTCAAAATTCTGGTGCTCTTCAAAGAGTATTTTTAATTTCACCACTTCATCCTACAGCTGGGCTGAAGAATAAGTTTCTCATGCCAGCTATAGGCATTTCTCACTTTTGTATGTAAATAACATATACAAGGTAAAGATTTAAAGGTTCAAAAATGTAAACAAAACTCTAATTCTTCTCCATGATAAATATCATACACATGTGACTTACCTTTAAGATTCATGAGCTTTTGATCTGATTTAAAAGTATTCTTCAGAAGTCAGAGGAAAGCTCTATTGCCCAGCCCTGTTGACCAATAAGCAAAGGTCATTGTACTAAAGAACAGCTAATCATGCAAAAGTCAGGAGCAATTCCAAGTAGTTACAGTAGCAAGAATCATTTAAGGATTCTCTCAAAATATTTTTTTAAACTGAAGTGCCTGGACTGCAAGCAGCTCATAGGTCAGCCATTCAAAACTCAGTGTAGTAGCTGATAGCCTACTTTTATTAACATGACCCTAATCTTTCTGACACACTTCTAGGGAACATCCTACAGCTTTCTGCCTCTGGTTTTGTATGGTCAGCTTCAGATATCTGTAGGGATTCAAGTGTGGTTCTTAGTAAGAGAGGCCAGTTTTGCAAATTAAGAGGTAGTTGTTTAAGCAACTTAAAAGTACTCAAACCAGAAAACTAATACATAAATCTAAGCATACATTATCACCACTCTCTACAAAGCACTTTGCAAAGTTATCTCTTCAGACATTCTTATTGCCCAGTAAGCCATTTTGTACTATCAAATGAGCACACCCCAAGCTACAGTAGCTACTCATCTTATGGTCTGTTACAAACGAAAGGAGATAGGAAATAAAAATACACCATCGATGGAGGCTGTCTGTCTGCAGGAAGAGTATTTGTGTAGATTAAGAACAAAACACTGATACTATCAAAACTAGGATGCTGGGAGAATAGAATGTAATATGTTGAAAATCTCTCCAGGGACGTTCACTTTCATTTGGACAACTTAAATGGAAGCAGAAAGCAGAAAGGTTGATTATTTATAAAACTACTTGATTCTGTTTCTGAGGCTCAAGTTGTCATATAGTTTGGAAGAATCACACCACAGCATCAAGAAATCACCCCCACCTCACCAAACTAAGGCCACTTAAAACTCATATGTGGTCCCTAACAGGCAACAGAGTGTTAGAAAGTAATTAAACCTACCATGATGAATCACCATCAAGAGTTTTGACATCAGTGAGACAACCCAGCTCCATGAGCCACATAAATGAATACCCAGACCACAGGAGCACCTGCATTTGAAGATCTTACTGCAGTTCAAGATCAGAAGTTATTCAAAGACCAGTTCTGGACTAACAATGTAAGACTTAAGCACCAGCATAAAAAGCATTGACTTCACATGCAACAAATAAAAATAAATAATAAAACAGTATTAACAAAATGTAGAGCTTAATCCACACAGTTATTCTTAACAAATACTGTGATACTGGATTATGCTAGGTCTGTATAATTAAGAGATGTAGGAAAATCTGACCAAAATAAATGTTTTCTCTCTCTCTTCCACTCCATCTTTGTCCAACTGACTATTTTCAGCATTGTATAGTTCATTTCTTCCTTAATTGCCCACTTTCTCTAATATACTGGAAAAAGGAAAAGAGATACGATAAGTGAATTTGAAGACTCAGGTATCAAGAAAGCAGCACAAAAGGCTAATAAAATGAAACCTCAAGCTACCAGCCATTCCATTTTCTTTGCGGTTAAGTTTGGAAAGAAACCAACTTTCAGTTTCTTTTTATTTCACAATTCTTGTCAGGTATCAACAATTGGTATCAAATATAGAGGAATCCCCCCACCCAGATATATATTTCCCTATAACACCCTCCCTCCAAGTATCCTTCTGTGCCTCATTATATTGATTTTGTAAAATAAAGATACTGAGAGGATGCACTCAGAGTTCCAGGCTCCGCTGGGGGAGACTGGTCTGGATAAAGTATTGCAGGACCAGCTTCCCTTTTCCCCATCTTTAACTTTTGCCTCCTACCAGCTCTGCTGTTGCCAGCAATAGCTAACCTTTCCCTGAGCAAAGCCTTGGGCACTCCCTGGCAGATCTTCTTGGGCAAAGGTCTGAGCTTAATCTGTTGCAACAGGCTGGAAATTCTGTGGTAACTTTATTTAAACATATTTCCAGGTTTCATAGTTAATGAATCATTCTGATAGAAATAGAACAGAAAATTCAGAAACCGTTGAAACAGGGGAGAATGAAAGGTACCTCTTCCTAGCTTCCATATTTCAACTCCTTGGACCTTTCTCATTCTAAGTAGAAGAGCCATTGCTAGTAATTTCTAATCTCACACTAGCCCTATACCACACCAGCTGGTCCATGGTTGTCGCAATTTAAGCTTAGACCAGAAACATCCCCTTATTAAGTAACCCTAACCCTAAGAATCAGTGTGAATCCTCACTCATCAGTGATGCAAACCTCTTGCACAAAGCCCAGTCTAGAAACCCATGCAAGATCCAGAAACAAGATGGTTACAATAAGCGTTAATTCTGTAATTCCAGGCATGAAAAAAATTCAAAACACACCTGTGTTTTTCTTTCCTCAGGAGTGCTGTTATAACCTCCCATTTAGCCCTCAGTCCATAATGAAGATAGTGAAGTTTGGAATGGGGGACTTTTAACATCAGGAAAAAGAAAAAAAAAACCAACCCTGAAGCATCAATTACTCATTTCAGTGACACTGCTGGAAGTGAAAGCAGGAACAGTAAGTAAATATAGTTGAAACTCAAGTGAGGCAACAAAAAATTTTCCAAAACTTGTAACTCTTCTGATTTTTTTGAAAATGTAATGTGCTTTAAAATACTGGAATTCAGTATGAGAAACTGTCAAAAAAATGTAACTTTTTTAAATTCATGAAACAGTAAATCACTATCAGAACCATTCTCCTTTTTGCCTACATTTACTTGACACAGTGTAAGGCTTCCTTTTAATGCCCACTTATTTGACACATGCTGATAAAGTGAGTATTAACTGAACAAATTAATTAAAATACTCCTGAGAGTATTTTAAGGTCAATTCTACATATTCTCTCCCAGTGACTGTGCCTTTTTGTACAATGGAAACTCACATGATGCTGTACATTTAGGGCAGTATTCTGGAGTCACGGCTGTTAAAACAGGCTGTATGTCAAACAGCCACTGTGGGCTTCATGCAGATCAATTAGTCCAATCCTCCTATAAAAGCAGCATTGACTGCAGTAGGTTGTCCAGGGCCTTGTCCAGCTGGGTTTTGACTTTCTCCAAGGATGCATGCTCTGCAGCTTCAAGCTTTTACCTAACTCAGCTAAATTGACCTGCATTTGCCATAAATTTGATTTAAGCTTTGTATAGTCAGCATTTTGCTCAGAGAAGTTCAAAGTTGTGACAAGGGCACACCTTCACAGCCACAGACTGAGGAGAAAGTACTAAAGATGAAAAGGAACTTGCTATTCCTATGGCTACTCAATCCTTCAGTTAAAGCAAGAATTACATGAATTTACTGGTCCAGGTTTCTTTGCTGTGAGGACTCAAACTAAGACAAGGCCATTTGTCCAGGTTATCAAGTAAAAAGTTAACATTTTCAGCTTACTTTGAGGTTGTCAAGCAATCAAGTGCTCTGGACAAACTCAAATGATTTAAGAACAGTCACAAATAATTCTTTGGTATTTGTGTAGTGTGTGAGGAGTTGTTAGTTTTTTTTTTGTTTTCTGCAAATGAAACATCACATACAGGATTAGGATCTGCTCATAGCAACAGTTCCCACAAATACAGAAAGTAGTTGTTTCATACCAAGTGTTCTGTCTCTACATATTGGGTGGAAAATTTGGAAAAGAAATCTCTCGAACCTGAATAATCAGTGTGTTGGGTGGAGCACTCACTTTGCAGCACTGAATATTCACCTCTGGAACTGAGTGCATATCCAAGTCAAACTGATGTAACAGAAAATTCTCTAAACTGAGCATTAATAATGAAACTTCTAATCAGAAATCAGCTTCAGAAAGATAGTGTCTAGGGCAATTTATTTATTTTTTTAATTCACTGTTGAACCCTATGGTCAGGGTATTCTAGAGCCGTAGTCTGAAAGAGAATTCTTCAGTACTTTTTTTGTTTTTTGAGTTTGTAACTGCTAAATTAGATGATAAATTGGTTGAAACTTTAGGTCTTTGTTTAGATCTCTGAAGGATTTATCATCTGCAAGTTCAACTTCACAAAGAAGAGAATCAAGCCAAGAAAACCAAAAATAAATACTCAAGCCAAATTCCCATAAAACTAAGTTTCTGGGCACAGAAAACAGAAAACCACATCCATATCTCATGCTTTTCTGCTCCTTATACTTTTCTCTATCTATAGAAACCAGTTCCAAGTGAGACAAAGGACTTTACAGAAGTCAGAAAGGTGGGGAAGTGCCACTGAATGTTACTTTTACTGTGTTTTTTCCACTTGATGGATCCAAATTATCAGCAGTGCAATGTCTTGAGAAAGGTGTTCTTCAGTTTGTATTTGATTTTGCAAAAAAAATGAAAGAAAGAAAGAAAGAAAGAAAGAAAGAAAGAAAGAAAGAAAGAAAGAAAGAAAGAAAGAAAGAAAGA
>JAAGNO010004028.1:31944-51113 GCA_033439905.1 Ceryle rudis | reverse complement strand
GAAAAAGAAGGATAAGGAACCACACCCCCGGGCACCCCCCCAGCCCCCCCAAACAAAAAACAAACCTCAACCAACCAACAAACCAACCAACCAACCCAAACAACTAGAAGTCTTCCTAAATTCCTAACTGGATCTAAAGAACCACAGGTTCTCAAGAGGTAGTTATACTCCTAAGTATTAACTGTGATTAAATATGCCTTTGACATTCATTCAACAAGGACATGTTCTAGTTCTGCTAATAACAATAATGCACATTCTCAGCACAGTGACAGCTATCAGACAATACAAAATGAACCAGTGACTTCAGTGTAACAGGTAACAGAAATGTATTCCCAAACCCGCTGTCAGAATGGGGATGTTCATTTTTGGCCTATAGGATGGAGAAATTATATACCTCAGCATTAAAAACTTGCATTTTTACAGGGAAATGCTCTAGGAAAAAGACAGACCAAAGAATTCATTTCCCCCCTACTATCTATTGTAAACATTCTCTTTAAAATAATTAATCAGAAGCAATTTAAGAAACATTGCCTCTTTCATCCACCCCATGAAGATTTCTGTTTTCATTTGATGTGGGAAAGAAGGGCTGTAATTTTTTGTCAGAGCTTTCTGATAAAATGAAGCATAAAGCAAAGTGGTGCTGCAGGTCTGATGTGAACTGAACAAGTGAGACTCATCTGAGTTTAGAGAAGCACACAGATTTATTTTAAGGCTGGCTGTAAGAAAAAGTGCTTACCTTACTGATGATTTTGTACGAGAGGGAACAATGCAAACTTGGGAAGAAAATGCTTCCAGTTTCAGAACAAACATGGGGATCTTATTAATGTTTACAAATATCTGAAGGGTGTGTGTCAAATAGAAGGGGCCAGTTCTCTTTTCATTTGTGCTCTGCGATAGGATGAGGAAAAAGTTCTTCATTGTGAGAGTGACAGAGCACTGGAACAGGCTGCCCAGAGAGGTTGTGGAGTCTCCTCTAGAGACTTTCAAGACCTGCCTGGATCTGTTCCTGTGTGGCCTGCCCTGGGTGTTCTTGCATTGGCAGGGGGGTTGGACTTGATGATCTCCAGAGGTCCCTTCCAACTTCTACCATTCTATGATTCTATGATTTCAGAAAAAGTATTTTAAGAATACGTGTATTTTTTAGGAACAGAAAATGTCTGTTCTTTCTTATCCTAAGGTCAGTCTCACAGAAACTGAATGAAAAGGCAGAGATTTCATCAATAAGCCTCAGGTTTATTCTGCCAGCAAGGGTCCACATTTGACATTCTATATTCTGGCATGTTATTACTAGCTGTGCTCTGATGCAATAAAATGGCATGGCACAATCTGATGATTTCAATTCAGTGGAGGATTTTGATAGGACACCTTTTTTTCTACATGCACCGTTTCATATTTATATTAGTGTGATAGGAATTAGAATTCACAGCAGTGACATTAAAAATGTTTTTAAGCTATTGATTTTCAAAGTATCTACATTTTTGTCCAGAACTGTTACTGATAAAATAAGTTACCTTGGCAGTGGAGTAATGCCGTTAATGGCAAAGCTTTCATGCTCCACAAAAGGGAGGAAGGGGAGCAAGAGTTTTGTTCTTATGTGCTTGTACAGTGCCTAACACAAAAGGGTTTGGGCCCATCACAACAGACGTCTATCTCTTGCGTTCTGATCGTAAAAATATTGTCTGTACACTGAGATATCATATACTTGAAGTGCTATTTTGGTTCAATAAGTTATCTTTTAAAAGGATTACAAATACTCTCAAGCCCACTGGATAGAATCACTTCACTCACTGTCGTGTTTTTCCACTACACTCCCAAGCATCAGCTGTCAACTACCTTCAGAGAAAAGTACTGCATTAGACAGACCTTTGGTCTGACAAATATAGCACTTCGTATATTCATACTGAGAATATCTTAAGATCTATATTAATTTAGAGTAGAAGTTATCACACACAACTCGTACAATTTATACCCTACATATTCAGCTTAAGGAGGTAACACTGATAATGATTTTAATTTCTTGGTTTTATTTGAAATAAACATTTTGAAAATAGTGCCTGTCAGAACATTGTAAGATTTACAGTGTTTTCAGAAAGTGTTATTTTGCCCTGTGAAGAAGGCTGTCTTAAATACTGTGTGATTATTTGAACTGCTTAGTACACATAACCACAGAGAACAGTCAGTTTGACAGCTCCTGAAATTATCATCAGGAATGGAGTTCAACTACTGGAAGCTCTGAGAATGATATTCTTATGGCCTGAATCTATTTGCCTCCTTTTGATCAATTCTTACTCTCAATGAATCTACAAATACATCATGAAAATTTACGAAGTCTCAGATTAAAACACTTTCCTCTCTATGGAAAACAACTTGTTATGCTACAATAATATGCCTGAGTGCATGGTGGAAACAGACTGGGAAAAGCCTGAGATCAAGGGGAATTGCTGATACCTCAAAAAACCAAGATAATGCCATAAGGAAAATTCGCTTGTACTGATCAGTATAAATCCAAAGAGTAATTACAACAAAATGAGTTATTATAAAGGGCTTTTTTTATGCCCATAAAACTTCATTCTGAACTAAGTGTGTTCCAAGGCCTTCCATCTTGCTGACTCAACCCTTCTCGATGTTACTGCCTTCTCAAATACATCGATTCAACAGTTTGTCCAGCTGCACCCTGAACTGAATAGGCAAAAGGTCTGGCTTGAAATCCAAATAAATAAAACACTCAGGCAAATGTTTTTTTTTCAGAAAGAGGGCGTTTTTTTAAGCTCATTTAAGGCTCACTTCACTGATTAGTTTCAGAGCATTTTCATGCTAACACTCAAGTTTGCAGAACTGAGGGGACTGTGACCTCTATTTCAGAAGGGGTGAACAAAGTGATAGGGAGTAAATGTTAAAAACATTGTAAGATTATCTTTTAAAAAGAGTTTGCCTCAGAATAATAGCTAACTCTGTAATACTTCATTTTTTTATGTTCGTTAAAGAGCTAATAAATGTAATTTTGTTAAATAATGCTGGGAAATGCAAACATACAACTAAAACCAGAAGTTGTCACATTAAAAATGTACCAGTGAAGATTTCCAGTGTTAATTACACCTATCAAAAATTGACAAAACCTTACTTTAAAATAGAATTCAATGAAAGCAAGAATACATTTCAATAATACTGTTACTACTCATATTTCACTAAAATAGCAGTGAAGACTCCATATGATTTAAAATTATTTCAAAAGAAATACAGCAATACAAACAGCTGGACTTACAGGAAATTTTGTCCAGAAAATATGATCAACTGTGATTGGCTGTTTCTTATATATGCAATTACTACAACCCCCTCCCAACAAAGCTAAATATTAATATGAACAAATAACCAACTTCATTTGTACAATGATTATCCCTGCCGATAATGCTTACTACCAAGGATTTAGACAAAACGGGTGAATTAAAAAAAAGTCACTTAACAAAGAAATGGGAGATTTGAACTCAAAATATGACATCTGCATAACTTTTTAATTAAGAGCTATTTCACAGCAGATCAGTCTGTATTTCAAAATAGACAGAAGCGGTGGTAAGGGTTAAAAAAAAAATCGGAGTATTTTATCACAGAATGAACACAAGGTTAAGCTGCTTCAAGCTCATTACAGAAATATTAACAATTATTTGCTTTAGAGTATTTAAAATTTCTTTCGAAACCCAAATATCACACAAACTGGGTGGAGATAAAGAAAAGGAGAAAAAAAAAAGCTGCTTGACTCCCAGAAAAAACTAAAAACCTCAGAGCAGAGCTCTCACCGGACTTTTGTAAACAACAGCTTTTAGTGCAGTCATTGATTTACAAAAGAATTTCCCAAGTAAGGCAAAACATCTAGCTAGTGACTTATGACAATGGTAGGAAGTGCACTCAGAGCTGGGGCTGCTCCCAGAATTTTTGCAAGTATAGCACAAAAAAGTCTCTTTGATACAATTTGCTTGTATGGATGAGTGTATGATAAACATAGAGAGCTCCAGCACAGCGAAAAGGGAACAAAGAGTTGATTTAATCAAAGAGAAGCCATTTAAAAAAATGATACAGCTTCATTAAAATATGCAAAATTACTTAGAGGAGTAGCTAACATTTCTATCAGAAACGAAATGATTCTTAAATGCCATCAGTTTCTGCCAGGGATTCATCTCTTACGTTATAATTTTCTTTCTGTTTTTAATTTTTCACACTTTCCATGGTAAATGTAATTCACTTAGCTTGCCTACAACTAAAAACTCCAGATAATCATACGCAGCTTCTCTTTTGTTTGGATAAAACTGGAAGCTCTAAAAGACAACATTCAATTCATATGAGTATCTTCCTAATTGCTGTTACTGTTGATCCTGAGATCACTCCAGCAAACAATTCTTAGGATCAGAGCCCTAGTGACTGCACAGGGAAATAAATGTATTTTTTTTATTAGATATATTAAAACAAACATTCAAGTATGAAAAAGAAATTAAATAGAAAGGATAACATAAATAATGCCTATTCAGTTTCTGAACAGGTTGAAGACTGTACTAGAAGAGGTTTTGGCACATATTCACATGCAGCACTATATATAAAGTCTAATAAGTATTCTCTGGGGATAGAAGATGGCCTTTCATTACCTGATTACACTGATTATCAACAGGAATATGCAATACCCACTTGCAAAAATAGACATTATTACAAAACAAACAAGAAGTAATGGCAGCAAAAGTTTAAAGAGACTATTTTTGAAAGATTCATTAGGAGTACTAATTGCAAAGGATCCTGCAGCAAATGCATAGAATTTGTAAGGTATTTAGAAATGTCTGCTTGTAAATCTGGTATTAAACAGAACATTTGCTTAGTTTTTGGTTGATGGTAAGATTTCTCCCCTGAGATTCAAAGTGATATCATTACTTATCAGCCAAGAGGTGCATCAGAACTCTTCTAATGAAATACACTTTCTCCAAGACAGAAGTTTACAAATGAAAGAGTCAGTTCACAATTCTCTTTTAGGAAAGAAGAAACAGTAATAACATTTAACTTATTTAATTTTGATATAAAGTTTTGTAAGAGTTTTATAATGTAATAATATAGAAGAAATCTAATCTTGGAACTAAGATAAGACCTATTACCTGACAGGTTATAAAGGATTTAAAAATTGCATCACAAAAATATGACATTATAGTCCCAACATGAATTAAGTAATAAAGTGCAGACTGAACAGCCAACAAAAAACCAATAAATTCCATTAATGAAATTGTCATATTAAAGAAATCCTCTGGCATGTTGATTGTCCTAAATCCGAAGTGATGTTTCAAAAGCAATTACTGTAGTCAGTTCTTTATTTTCTTATCTCACATTAATTCAAAACAATGAGTTGCATTGTAATTTCTTAATGCTAATGTCAGTGGCCAAAAGGCAAGATGTGCTCCCTATCATAAATTGTTAGTCACTAGCTCCTTAGCAGTGGTGAAGAGTGAAACTTCGAAGGCTTTTATCTCACAAAGAATATTTTTATCAAAACACAGCTTTACCAATGGGAGCTAGATGCACAGGTACCAGAAGATACACAGAAAAATGTCTGCCAGCAAGCTGCTCTTTGATATATCAAACATTGTTCAGTGAGTTCCATGTAAAAGTACATCTAGGGCTGACTCTATAATCTAGGGCACAGTTCTTCACAGGCAGCATGCAGTGCCATGCACTCATGCCTGGCCAGGAGACTGCAGTGGACTAACACAATTGTACAACCCTATGCCCATTCCTACAGCAAAAATTCAAACAACTTAGGAGGCAATGAACTATAGCACTTTTAATGTCCCTATGAAATACTGAATACAAGAGATACCCAGGCTTTGTACTGACATATCTAACTGTACAGAGTCTTGGTCTTGAAAGATGACCATGTGAGGTAAAGTAAAAGCAAGGAAGCGTGGCCTAACACTTGGTTTCTGTGACCTGTTATTTGCCAACTGAGTCAAAAAGATGCCTTATGGTTTCAAAACCACCGCTTTGTCAGACTAGAATAAAAATTAAAAGAGGACAAGCAAAAGACCAGTCAGATGCTCTCCAACTCTTTCAAAATTGTTCTGTAATTATTCATTTCTTTATGAGCTAAATGGCTTGGTTCTGATTGTAATTAAGTATTTATGGTTTTTAACTGATCGCTTAGGTAAGAAAGGGATGGTTAGGTCAGGAGGTGCTAGAGGCAGAGGCTAACACGACCTCCCTAGCACAAAATACCATGACCAAAGGACTGGTCCCACTGTATGTGCATGGATCTACATGGAGAAGCAATTCAGACTTCAGACAAATATGCTTCTTTGACCCATATTCATAGTACTACAGGCTGAGGAGAAACAATACTACTACCAGGAGGAGAAGCTGCTAAAAGTGTTTCATACTTCCTTAATAAAAATCCTATTTACAAAGATTGTTTCCCTGAAAATAAACAACAGAAGATAGAGGATTTATTACTCAATGCTCACACAATCTTTTCAACCCATGAATTACCTGAAAAGCTGCCAGCCTTTCCACAAAATCAGAGCATACTGTCTCTTTGTTATTTTCTTTGAATATGCTCTTGCTTTTCCCAGTAACAAACATATACCTCTCCAGCAATTTATTCTGAGCCATTTACTGCAACTTTGGCTGTAACTTTGGCAGACTTCCAGGGCTCTGTATTCAGCAAGTTTCAAAGCAACCCAGAATCAGCAGGCAACATGAAAAGTTCTCAGCCCCTCCTTGGGCTCACACATTA
The DNA here is from genome assembly GCA_033439905.1 of Ceryle rudis. Taxonomy (NCBI): domain Eukaryota; kingdom Metazoa; phylum Chordata; class Aves; order Coraciiformes; family Cerylidae; genus Ceryle; species Ceryle rudis. The sequence continues at coordinate 44,359 of JAAGNO010004028.1, read as the reverse complement.
GCCTCAAAGGGTCATACAAATGTAAACACAATAGCAATTTTTTCCACTGTGTTTCTAGAGCATGCTTTCCATTTTAATTCTGTTTGTTGGGCATTGGCTGCTCTGCTATGTGAGCCATTGCACAGTAAGGGGGAACAACAGGGAAATTCACTTTAAAACTGCACTCCTGATCCAAAGCAAAGATCTACTGAAGATGCACCGTCTTTGCATCTAATTACAGAGATTTAAATACTCGTGCCAAGTTTACCTGTTAGATTTGAGACTGTATCTGTATTTTTACTTGTATATTTAGCAAAAGTGAAAATCACAAAAGCTGTGGGCTGCCACTCAGTCCACAGACCTCCAGACAGCTGGTCTTAACCCATTTCTGTAGGCAGCCCTTCAGAGAAATCACCAAGACTGCCACGTGTCAGGGACATCCTCACTGTAGAAAGGGAGCAGAACATGACGGCAACTAGTGAAAGATTTGATTTAAACATAGGGATATAGACAGAGATAGTTTAAATCCTACCTTCCCATAAAGAACTTTTGCCTTACTTTAATTGTAGTACAATATTTTCTCCTGTGCATTGTTTTATATTTCTAGTCACTTGTGAAATTCCTGTCAGCTCATCAAAACATCAAGATTCTATTTTTATAATATACATCAGATGAAATAATGATCTATTTTTACAACTTGGACCTAAACAAGAAGCTGAATAGCAGCAAAGTACACACCTTTTGTTATTTCAGACCTGTTGATATTTACGGTAAATTTTGTGGGTGTTTTGTCTGACTAATTGTTAGTGATGAAACTACAAATACACACTTTACATTCTAGTGAGACTTAGGTACATGTTACATCATTAAATCAGAGATTCCATAGTTATTTCTCTAATCTTAAAGTGTGGATAAATTGGTAAACAAATCCTATTGCTTAAAAACACAACTTAAATAGGCATCTAGGCCATTTCCAACACTTAACTATATTAAGATTTCAAGCTTTAAATTGTTGTTAATTCTACTGAATTTCTAAAGTACTGGCCTTGCTACTGCCGTCTAAAGCAATATGCATTACTTTTAAAGTTAAGATCTCACAATCACTTGGATCCTATCATCACCTCCAATTTTACCATGTTTTCATGTTCTGGGAAAGCTTCCTCTACTTCTGTCAGCATAGACCAACATTGTTTTTCTGCAGTGCAATCTCTTTGTATTGTTTCTCTCCCGCACAATGAAACTCTTAAGTCTGTTTCCTGGATATTGAAAGACAAGGAGTTTCTATGTAGTCTTAAGGAAGAGATCATCTAATCTATGTTAAAATAAAGCATATTAATCTCTGTTTCTAAAAACCATCTGAGTTTTATCTCATTTCATAGTTAACATAACAAAATAAAACTTGGTAAGTGAAAGGTTGTGTCCTGTCTGAGAAGACTTCTTGGATTACTTTGACTGTGTTTATAGTTTTCTCAGAGGCTTTGCATCATGCATCTCACATGCTGAGACTTTTTTTTTCTTAGTAGTTACATTTGATCCAAAATCTCAATTCACAAAAGATTGTAGGCAGTGTTGCAAGACTGAGACATACAAACAATGATTCTTGAATAGAGTGGGTCATATTAAGTAGGGCTTCTGATTTTGTACTTGCCTCCAGACACAAGTACACACATTTAACTAACAGATGCTGGATTGCCCAACCACCCTTTGCAAGAACAAACATGTATTATTCAGATAAATTTTTACAGGTGCAATGCTACAAGTTTCAGCCAAATGAAAATTCAGTTTTCATTATCTTCAACACAAAACAAGGTTCTTCTAATATTGCTGTGCCTATCATAAACTTAAAATCAGATAAATAACTATTATCAATGAAGTTAATGTTCTGTGATGCTTTTTGTAAAAACAAATGTTATGTTGCCAGTGTGTCTCCAGTATTATAAAATAAAAAGCTCTAGTGGCTTGGAAGACTCGTTATTTCATCAAAATTTCTGCCGCTATTCTAAATATTAACCCAACAAAATTTTAGTTTGGTTTTGTGTTCTAAATATATTGAGTTTCTATTAAAAAGAGAATCTAACTGCAGTGTATTTTTAATCTCTAAAGAGAAGATCAGTACTGTAACACAAATATTTTAGATGTAAAAGCTAACCAGAATGATGCAGTTTTAATCTAAATGCTTAAATCCCACCCACTTAAAAAACTTTTTATAGGGATTTAAAAACTTTATACTTTGTGTAGGAATTGCCTTCTTTTTAAATGACAGAAACTCATCTTTTTTCAGAATAATAATTCACAATAGCTGAGTTCCTGGAACTCAAGAGACACTTCTAAAACTGCTGTCCAAGCTTTAACCACTTTACTCCAAGCTTTATTTTACTATAAACCACCACAAATGAAAGAGAAATACTTGGAAAACACATGCACAGGGACACACGCATGCAGAACGACCTTCATCTGAACTTGTTAGGGAAGCTCCTAATGAAATAGTTAAAAGCAAAAACAAAGATGATGACAATGACATACAATACATTTTTCCTTTTTTTTTATTTTTTTTTTTTTAAGAGAAACTGAGATAGGGTATTGATTCTTTGGCCCTGCTACAAGTTACACTCCCCTTCTCAGTTTATGTAAGAAGTGAGTGAACGTTATGAAAGCTTCACCCATGTTAGGCTGCGAGACTGAGGTCATACCATTATAGCCAATCCACAGATTTCACTTTAAAATATGTTGCAAACACTAAGAACATGCTGATCATTAGTGAGTTACTCCCTTCACAGAGCAGAACTAAGGTAGGTGAGTAGTTTGTGTCCGTCAGCGTTTTTAAAAAAAACCACCAGAAATTTCTATGAATCACAGTCACATGAACACTGATTTAAGAAATGTACCATTTCTGGCACAGGCAGCCTCCCAACCAACAATAGTTCTAGTTTGGACTTCACTTACTCATGGGTCTCTCAGAGCTATGCTGTATTAAATAGGCCAACCAAAAGAGTGACACTAAACTGTAAAAGAAGAATTCATGTCTGTTTCTGGCTGTGATGGAAAACAAGACTCTCCCGGACTCCGTGGCCAATACAAAATATTGGCAAAATAACTTGAAGTTTTCCTAGCTGCAAGGCAGCACGCTTAAAAAAGAGATGGAACAGCTTAACAAATAAACTTTGCATTTTCTCACATAATTTCACTTTCTCTTTTTTAGTATTGCTAATTTGCTTTCTCTGACTAAGGGGGAAAAAAAAAAGTATTTTTCTTTTTTCTGTTTGCCCCATGTGAATTAGAGTAACTATAAAATAGACCATCCTAAGCCGTCTTGCTCACCACACACATCCCTCAAAGGAAGGTCTGAATGTGACCTAATCCCATGCCACCTTAGCAGAAAAACAACCACAGATGTTCTTAGGACACATCATACAATAAACAATATGTCTGGATACCTGTCTAGTATCAGAGGTATTTGGAAGCATTCTGGAACAGAAGTGAACACAGTACTGAGCTCACGAGGCTTCACCAAGGAAGCTGCATCAATTCACAACAATTGTGGATCTTTCTCTTCAAGAGTTCAGGGAATATTTCTCAAGCCATGCAACATTTCTGAGACTTTCTTATCCTTTTATAGCAATTTATCAGGGAATTGCCTGAGCTGCTGCAGGTATAGATTTGAACCGAGTAAAGACAAAACAACAACAAAAAACCAAAACTCACAAATAATTAATTTAATCTTGATATTAAAGATTTTACAACTTATGTCTCTAAAACCATAGTCTATGATTATTTTAATTTTTTTTCCAGTTTTTCTAGATGATGAATTCTATGGTAAAAGTTATCCATTTGGTATACTGCAATAAAAATATAATAAGAAAGCTAACTCTGTAAATACATTCGTCATGGTTAAGGGGGGAAAAAAGCTCTGCAGAAGTAGGAAACACTAGCCTATAGAGTAGAAGTGGCAATTTGTGAAACACAATCAATTTTAAAAATAATTTTGTCCCTTCCATACATTGTGCAGTCACCAGTGGAAAATTCCTACTATTTGTGAAGTTATAAGGCTATAAATCAAACAAAATAGGAAACATCTCCTCAAGCTCTCAACAAATAGTGTACAGCTGCAATAATAGTACCTTGGAATTAAAGGTTTGGTATATTCATTTTACAAACACCTTAAATCATTAGCAGTCTTCATTCTAATTGTGCAATAATAAAGTACTGTTCTACTTGGCAGCTCCCAAGTTTAAGTTGGGAATTATACGGTATATTTTAGCATTGTTTACATTTAATTTTAGACTAGTTAAGATTGGTTGTGTGACCCTATTCCCAGGTCAAATAACAGACCTTTTACCATATTACGTGATTTAAAGTAAAGTACCATCTGAGCTAAAATAAGGAAGCTGAAAAGGAAAGAGGAAGCAAGTTCAGGCAGCCTCCAACACGACTTGATTGTAATAAATCATCTGAACAGAAAACTGTAAAAAAATTCTTCATAAGATACAAGCAGGATGTTTGTCCAGTTCTACAAAATGATTCTCAATTACTGCATTAGCAGTTTTACCCTTGTGCAGTTTAATTCTTACATTTAACGGGTTTAAACTTAGAAGAGACAGTGGATGATTACATCTTTTCCATCAGTGCTTGAAACTAAAGATCAAAGAATAAGTAACATGCTTTTGTCATTTGAAACTTATCCCAGGAATCATCAGTGCTCAGCTTCCACACAAGGAGAAAAAAGTCCATCCCAAAGCCAAGCTAAGATTTCTTAGTGACTTATTTAGGGAATGAGTGAACAAGTAGTTCCACAGAGATCTCACCTGGAATGGGGAATAAACAAATGAGAAACACTTAAGAAAAAGAAGAGAGGAGAGAAATATGCCAGCTACAGTATAACTCTCGTGGTCAAGACTTTAATGATCATATTGTATCCTTTATTTCACAAAAGCGAAGTGCTGTGGATATGTTACTTGGGAGGGATTTATCTTTTTTTTTTTTTTTTACTTTATATTTGTAATTTGTAATTGAAAAATACTCTATGCTTCTTTCTGCTTACAATGCCCAAAGTCATAAACTTACAATGTAGACTTAGATTTCATGCCCTTTAATTCCACTTTTTTTTTACTCAGAATGAAAGAACTTTGATACAGGCCTGTCTTGAACATCAGGTTGTCACAATATTATTCTGTTTTCATAAGACTCCCGAAATATATTATAGAAGCATTAAAAAAATTTGCAACTTCTCAACATGACATACAATTAAAGACTGAACAAGTTAATAAATTCTGTGCTGAAACAACCTAATAAGAACCATGCTACCAAACATGTTGGACCATGAAGCACATCAATTAATTAGCACCTTCTTTTTTTGACATTCTAATAAAGAAATAGTCACGTGAAATTCACTCAACAAAGAGTTCAAACCCTAAACTGAACTTCCCCCTCCTCCCCCATATACAATCCTAAGCTTTTTAGATGTTTACAAGCTATCTGTGGGTATTTTGTTCATGACAAGTTATTTACGTGCTGGCAAAACTGAGGTATTTAAGCAGTCAGGCTCACAAATTAAACTACATGTCATAAAGCCCATCCCTTTTTATCAGCATCCATTAAAATAACATTTATTTAAATCATATAGTAGTGGCTTAACGGGATGAAATAAATGAATGTCAAATCAGATCCAGACTCTGCTGGAGGCATTCCAGACACACTGTTTGGACATACATATAAAGGGTCCTCTTTGTCCTGGGTGCCTGGGGACATCCATTACAGTGATGACTTCTGCAACACTGGCCTGATCTACAGCTTATTAAAATCAGTAGAAAACTTTTTATTGATATCTTGGGCTTTTGATTAGCTCTGGATGTATTTCCCTTTATTTTGTCAAACACTTCAGTTTCTCCCTACTTTATCAAGCATCTGTTAGTTACTCAAGGAAATTACACTCAATGTAAGGAAATACTCCAACATTTTCCAGGATAGCTGATATGAAAGAATTACCAAATCTGAGCAAGACTGACTTCTCACGTAAACCAGCCCTCTTAGCATGATCTTTTACTGTTTCATAAACAACTTAAAAGTTCAAGAAATATGAGTAGATATTCATCTAGGGAAGACTTCAGTATTCCAGTTAGTATTATGTTAGTTAATGTCTTAATACTGGTTTTCATATTTTCCTTTGATAACTACCAGACTATATTATTTGTCTCTAATATCCATAACGACTTCACTACTGGAGGCTGAGATTCTTCAAATTTCATTTAACCAGGCTCTGAACTTGCAATGATACCAAGCAACATTTTTCCAATTCTTTAATTAGGTTTTCCAGAAACTATTTTTGGACTGTTAGATTCATGCCACTTCCAAATTTAGTTTTAATCCAGTTCAAGTATGAAAAAGACGAGAGCAGAAATGCAGACTGAAAACAAAGTTGAAAAAAAGATAATTTCCGGTGACTGACCACACATCAAAATACACCAGTGACTTAAATTAACTTTTGCAGATGGATAGATTGTATAATCTAATATTATTGATAAATAGCATGAAAGATCAAAGTTAAAGCTCTGCATTTAGCAAGATAGGGAAGGGGACTATTCAGAGATTCATTAGATCACTGAGTCTTCTCTCATGTAAACAATCATTAATATAGAATATATTCCTATTCACAAAGTTATAATGGTCTGTCTTAAAAGCAAGTTGGGAGTTTTTCTCTCTACTGTTTGGATAGTGGTTAGCAATCTTCGAATTTAGAACGTAAAATTATTAATTTTACTTTATTCCAACATGTAATTTGGCTTAGATAATGCTACTCTCTGTTGCTACCTGAAGGGAGTAACAGGGAAACAGAAAGCTCCCCATGATTTTTTTTTTCTGGGTTTAAGCTCTGTTGGTCTCCCTTTGTAAGCTAAAAAATAGCAGATAGCATAAAACTGAAACCTTAAATCAATTCGTCAAACCCATTTAAAAATTAGTAATGTCGTCCATGTGGTTTGAAGATATGAAATATATGACCTAAGAACATAAGTAGTAACCTAAAGGATGGGAAACACTAAAATCTGTAGGAGCAAAAAGAAACTAGTGAAGGAAAGGCTTCCTCTGACAAATACAGAGGACTAGTTTCTCTGATGACAGAAGTGGTTCCAGCCCCTAGAAACCTTTTTACCAACAGAGTATACAGCCCAGATGTTTTATATCAGTAAAATTCAAAGACTCTTATTTGCAGAAAGGAGACCTTCAAGCCTTAGTTTACTGATCTCAGTAATGCACAGTGAACTAATACTCCAGGGTATCAAATACACAATTTTGGATCAATGAGTTAAGAGGGTAAAGATGCTTCTGCACTAAGCATATTCTAAGTGTTCCCTTTAGGCAACAAGTAAAGTAGAATCAAAATTAATTTGAATTCTTAAAGCTAACTGAAATAATATTCTGCAAGCACTATACATTAAACAGTCATGAATCTTTGACTTCATGTAATCCCAGAAAGCTTGCCTTAAGGTCTCAGCAACTCAATGTTCTTCATTTTAAAGGCTTCTGTAAACTAAGGAAAGTATATAGATCCATGTAGATGAATCCTAGTTGTAATTTGATAGCATTCTGGAGAAATTTCTCTAAAGATGTTTGTTATTTTTATGGTAAACCTTTATTTTTTTTCCTCTGCCCTGAAGTTATGATACCGTTGTGTGTTCAATTCTATAGTGTCTTCACAAGCAAATAAAAATCTAATAAGGAGCTTTAAAATTTTAGTATTAAGTTCTGTGGGTTTTCCCACGAAACAGACATTTTTTGTCATCTTCTAGGCATGTCAACACAATGGTTTGCAGTTATGCTGCAAAATCAGCTTAAAGCTTTACTGATGAAGCTGCTGTCTGCTTTGAGCAATAGGAGGATCCTTTGGAGCCTATCAGTCCCTTAAAGAATCCTGCTGGACGTCAAGCCTGCCCTTGAACACAGAGCAAAACTGAAAAATTTCCCCTCCCTCACCACTCCCTCTTCTGAAAACCAGAGGAGTAACAAGAAAACTAAATGATATGAGAGACCCTTCCCAGGAATATAATATCTCCAGTAAAATAGGGGTGCAGTGTTGCTTTCATTATCTTTGCAAATGAGAATAATGAACAGTCACATCACTTTTGAGTCTGAGCCATTCTGATCTACTGGATCACTGATCTAAATCAGTCACTGGATTGATACAACCATCAAGCAGAAACTGTGACTCCTCATGGTAACAGTTCCAACAGATTTAATGACATTTGAAAAGGTCTTTCATTCTGTTACATCTCTGTCAGATTAAACCACATTCCATTCATTAAAATTAATCTTTCCTCATTCCCAGACTCCAGATTTTTCCTATGCCTTGCTTCTATGTCCACACTCCACACTGAGATTTAAAGTTATTCTCTTTCTTTCCAGTAAGGAGTAGCAGAACAGGATTTGGTGTGTAAGCACTCAGTAATATTCTCTAAGAGCAACTGATAGCATCATAGAATACCTTGTGTTGGAAGGGACCTCTAAAAGTCATCTAGTCCAACCCCCTGCTGAGAGCAGGGACATCCTCAACTAGATAGGGTTGCTCAGCTCCTCATCAAGCCTGACTTGAATGTCTCCAGGGATGGGGCATCCACCACCTCCTTGGGCAACCTGTTCCAGTGTTTCACTATCCTCACAGTAAAGAGCTTCTTAACATCCAATCTAAATCTACCCTTCTCTAGTTTAAAACCATTGCCCCTCTCTCTGTCATTACATGCCCTTGTAAACAGTTCCTCTCCAGCTTTCTTGAAGGCCCCCTTCAGGTACTGGAAGGCTGCTATAAGGTCTTACCAGAGCCTTCTCTTCTCCAGGCTGAACAACCCCAACTCCCTCAGCCTGTCCTCGTAGGAGAGGTCTTCCAGACCTCTGATCATTTTCATGGCCCTCTTCTGGACCATGTGCTTCCTGTGTTGAGGGCCCCAGAGCTAGAAGCAGTACTCCAGGTGAGGTCTCACCAGAGCAGAGTGCCACAATCACCTCTCTTGATCTTCTGGCCATGCTTCTTTTGATGCAGCCTAGGATGCAACTGGCCTTTTGGGCTGAAAGTGCACATTGTTGGCTCATGTCCAGCATGTCATCCACCAGAACCCTCAAGTCCTTTTCCGCAGGGCTGCTTTCTATCAATACATCCCCCAGCCTGTATTGATAATGAGGATGCTAAAAACATACTATTTCTACTTCTTGACAAAGAATCACTGCATATTAATCCCATAATGTCCCTGCCAACTGCATACGTGCATTGCTATCACACTGAAAAAAAAACAAGGCTTCAATCCTAAAGGCCATGCATACATGCCATCTTTACATTCTGAATACAGATCAGGACATAGGGACAGCATTGAATAATGATTTGAACACATTTTTCTTCAGAGGTGTTACAGCTACAAATCAGCAGCTGAAAAATTTACCAGCAAACATTCTGCCACTAAAGAATGGCAGGAAATTACCAAAATATAGAATAAGCCATGAAACATTAACCCAGTTATGATTTTAACTATTCACTAACTAGGGTTAAAAAGCTCCTCAACATTTGTATTCCTCAAGAAAAAGTCCTTTTGCTTTCACTCAAGAAGCTCTCAGATTACGAAGCTCTTTGTACACATACAATGAAGTTCTTTTGGAGGGACATCTGGCACTTATTTCTGTTTAAATTATTTTTCAAGGCAATAATAATAATAATGTATCTGTGTTTGCTAATAAGAATCTTATAATTCCTTCTGCTATTGTAAGATCTTTGTGTTAATTTTTTTCTATAGGAGCTCTACTGAAATTTCAAAGGTCTCAGTGTAGACTGCGGACAAAAATCAGGCCTGAGTTATAGAGAGGCAGCTACTTGAATTTATCAGGTCCCATTTTCATTTATGTTATAAAACAAATTTATTCTGTTTCTCCAGAGAATCAAGAGAACATTGGGGCATAATTTTATGCAGTGTAAGAGAATGATTCCAGAAAGGCATGGTCTGACCACATATTCACAAACAAGAAAGCTTAAAGCTATAAACTATTTAGTAAAATGGATGTGATCTGCTGTTCATACTAGGACTTTACACCCTTCTCACTCCAGTGATCTGTTTCCAACCTACTTCTTCCTTTATTCTCCTACTATTATCACTTCACAAGAGTCTCCCTCTGAGGTCACCCACTTCTGCTCTGTCACTTGTTCAAATCCTCTAGTATTTCCCATCGCAATAGCTCTTTCAGCTCACCTGTCATCACCATTATTTGCAATCTTCTCCTTCTGCCCTACCTTACCTTGGTAACAACATCTTAATGTAACTAACTGCCTCCTCACTCCTTCAGAGTTACTCTGATATTTTTATTATCCAAATTCCCAATCATATCACCAAGTAAACTCTAGATTACAACTAATACACTAGATAACCCCCTTTACCCCAAGCAATTGTGAAGCAGCTTTGGGATTAATTTAATACATAGTTAAACCTGTGGAGCTACCATTTAACTTAACAAAAGGTACATGCAATGCAATTACCAAATGTGGTGTCGATTTAGGAGTGTATCTTTTAGGTCAAATGGTAGAGCTCAGTTATTTGGTACCAAGAACACACCTGATTAACATGTAGCTCGGAGACTGGTGCCACGGTTGGAATTTTGGGTTCTTTGATCATGGGAAGTTTATATGGCACCTGGTCTGCTGGCAGCAGGTGGGATGCACCTGTCCCAGAAGGAGAAAAGGATTTGGGGATAGGAGTTAGCAGGGCTTATTGACAGGGCTTTAAACTAGATCGGAAGGGGGAAGGGGTTGTAGCTGGGTTTGCACCAGTGGGGCAGTGCTCTAGTATTAGAACTTCTCTGAAATACCTGTACACTAACGCACACAGTTTGGGGAACAAATAGGATGAACTAGAGATCTGTGTGCTAACTCGGGACCACAACCTCATTGCAATTACTGAGACATGGTGGGATAGGTCACATGACAGGAACACTGTCAAGGATGGCTATGTCCTTTTTAGGAAAGGTAGGCTGGCAAGGTGAGGTGGTGGAGTTGCTCTTTATGTGAGAGAGCAACCAGAATGCATTTAGCTCTCCCTGGGGGGCAATGAAGAGCGAGTTGAAAGTTTGTGGGTAAGGATTAAGGGGGAAACTAGTATGGGAGACATTTTGTGGGTGTTTACCACAGGCCACCAGATCAGGATGAGGAAGCTGACAAGGCCTTCTACAAGCAGCTGGAAGTAGCCTCGCAATCACAGTCTCTGGTTGTCATGGGGGACTTCAATTACCCTGACATTTGCAGGGAAAACTACACAGCCAGGCATGCACAGTCCAGTAGGTTCCTCCAGTACACTGACAATAACTTCTTGATGCAGGTGGTGGAGAAGCCGACAAGGAGAGGAGTACTGCTGGACTTTGTACTAATAAACAAAGAGGGACTGGTTGAGGATGTGAAAGTAGGGGCCAGCCTTGGCTGCAGTGACCACAAGATGGTGGAGTTCAGAATCACATGTGGCAGACACAGGGACACCTGCAGGATCGCTACCCCGGACTTCAGAAGGGCTAACTTTGGCTTCTTCAGGGAACTGCTTGAAAAAGTCCCGTGGGACAGGCCTCTAGATGGTAAGGTGGCCCAAGCAAACAAGCTAATATTCAAGCACCTTTGCCTCCAGGCTCAAGATCAGAGCATCCCAAAGAGTAAGAAATCAAGTAAGAGAGCTAGGAGACCTGCATGGTTGGGCAGGGCGATAATGAACAAGCTTAAGTGGAATAAGGAAGTATATAGAACATGGAAGGGCAGGCTGACCACTTGGAAGGAGTACAAAGAAGTTGTCTGAGGATGCAGGGGTGTAATAAGGAAAGCTAAGGCCTCCTTAGAACTAAACCTGGCAAGGGAGGTCAAGGATAACAAGAAAGGCTTTTTCAAGTACACTGGAGGTAAAAAGAAGTCTAGAGGAAATGTGGGCCCACTGCTGAATGAAGTGGGTGCCCTGGTGACCAAGGATAGAAAGAACGAGGAGTTACTGAATGCCACTTTTGCCTTCGTCTTCACTCCTAATGCCAGCTTCCAGGGGTTCTGGTCCTATAAGACCACAGTGGAAGTCTGGAGGAAGGAAGATTTTTGTCTCAGTTGAGGAGGATTGTGTTAGAGAGCAGTTAAGCAAACTGAACATCCACGTGGGCCTTGATGGGATGCACCCACGAGTGCTGAGGGAGATGGCAGAGGTCATGGCTAGGCTGCTCTCCATAATCTTCGAGAGATCCTGGAGAACAGGAGAGGTGCCTGAGGGCTGGAAGAAGGCCAATGTCATCCCAATCTTCAAAAAGGGTAAGAAAGAGGACCCAGGTAACTACAGGCTGGTCGGCTTTACCTTCATTCCTGGAAAGGTGATGGAAGAGCTTGTTCTTGCCACCATCTCAAAGCATGTGGAGGAAAGGAGGCTTATCATGAGTAGTCAACATGGATTCCGTAAGG